>JAGSMR010000120.1:527500-665000 GCA_029286605.1 Sericinus montela | reverse complement strand
TATATATATATATATATATATATATATATATATATATATATATATATATATATATATATATATATATATATATATATATATATATATATATATATATATATATATATATATATAGTGTTAAATTCTATAGTTGAATCGTGTAATCTACACATACTCCCTTCCAATTTCACACATTACTATCCTAATTGTTTTCCTTCATTACTTGATTTGAAAATCGTTTCCAAATCAGAACATGTGGTAAAGCACGGCCAGTACGGTGCTGAATCATTTTCATACCATAATCTTAATAACTTAATCAACATTTCTCTCTACACTAATAATTTCAAATTCTACACTAACACTAATAAATTTAATACGTTAAATCATATTTCTTCGTTGCCAACTCCTAATTTTCCTATGTTTGTTTTTCGTCCGTTCGCTGATTGTGACGTTGAAAAGAACATTACAGCTATAACTTCTGATGCTATTGGTACTGATAATATTAGCAAAAACATGATTCTCCCTCTTTTAGATCTATTAACTCCTATTATTACAAAAAATTTTAATAACTCTATAAATACTGGAACCTTTCCAACAATATGGAAAGACGCTCAAGTTACCCCGTTACCCAAAACATCCAATCCTAAAAATTGTGCCGATTATCGCCCCATATCCATTTTGCCTTTCCTTTCAAAAGTTTTAGAGCGTCTTGTCCAGCAGCAAATAAGTAAATTTCTGAACGCTAATAATAATAATAAATAAATAAATATCTTCACGCAATTCCCAATACAGGGGTAGACAGAGGTCAAGTCTAGACAATTAAGTCCCTTTGACCCACCTTCCACCGAAGATATTTTTCGGGACAACGTGACAGGTGGTGAGCCCGTCGCCGCCTTTATGTCCAAGCCAACGATATACGTCGCACATAAGTTTTTGTTATGTTAAATATATTGGTACGAGCCTGCCACCTGGCGATCGAACTCGAATCTCTTGACTCCGAATCCCGATCACCCAGCCACTCGGCTATCGTGTCTGTTGTCAGCGTGAGGTAAGGTAAAGAAATTACTGTTCACGGATGTTACTTATTGATGTAGGTTACTTTTATAGATGAGTAAATGATTTGAGTGCAATGAAAATCGAGTTGAGTTTGAGTTTAATGAGGCCCTATCCTGTGAGGAAATCACGCTAACTATTTGCACTTTTTAATAAATAAATATCTGCACACAATTCCCAATACAGGGGTTGACAGAAATCCAGTCCAGACAATTAAGTCCCTTCGAGTCACCTTCCACCGAAGGTAGATTGTAAGTTCATTTTTCAAATTACTGCATAGTTAGTTCATTTATTGACTTAGCTAAATATTATTTTTTTTCATTTATTAAGAAAAACAAACAATTATACATGAATATTAATTATATACTAAATCTTATCTACACAATTATAGTATATGTACAATCTATACCGTTTTCCACAAATTATGTCACTTAAACAGAAACTGAAAAAAGTATTAAATATATAAGTATTATATTAAGTGTTATAAATGTTATAAAGCTCTCTGTTATTACCATTGCATTTAAGTCTTACTTGTTAACAGATGGGTTTAAAACATATCTATGTTGCCAGGTTCATTGTTATACAATTCACATAGGCGCCTTAAAGGCGCTCGCACACCAGCTTGTGTGTGGCAATTTCTTGTATGAAACAAACGGTGTAGGCGCACTTCGCGTTGTAGCGACCTAGGTACCCTTAATTTTATTTCATTTACGAGATCTATACAGTTAAAGTTATGGTTACATATACCGTGAAGAGTTACAGCAGCAAGTATTTTGCGTCTAGAAGCAAGAGGTAAAAGATTGTACTTATCTAGTAATCGAGTGTACATGTGAACAGATGTATATATGTGGAAGGTTTCTTAAACTCTTTGCTAGACCGCATTACAAATCCGTACATTTAAAGGCATTATTGACTATAGTATCAATGTGTGTATTGAAATGAAGTTGTGGTGTAAGAAATATACCTAGATCACGAACAGTTAGCCGTTTGTTTAACAGAACTCCCCCAAATTGTATATTATTATTTGTTTATTTATATATAATTTTTTTACATTTTCCAACTTCTGCAGAAGTCTGTAAAGGATGAAAATTAAATATCAAAAAAACAAATATTTATGAAACAATATATATTCAGAAAACTTTTATAAACATGTCCTTATATTTAACAATCTTGACGACGCACAAAAGTGCATGCAGTTAACGAATCACGTCTATATTTATCTATATACCCGCGCTCCGTTTCCGGAAACCCCATCCCATTTATAATAAAGTCACCCCGCACATTTGTTCGATATTCGATCTGATTGGTTCATTCGTCATCATTGAATTATTTGCTCTACATCTCCACCATTACAACATCTTCCTGATCATGTAGTTCAGGATCCTGCCGTTCCTGAAAGTAGGTCAGGTCCACTTCGGTGCCGGAAGCGGACCTTCACCTGAAACGAGAGTGCCGTTGTCGACCTGCAAATGAGGCGGTGCGTCTGAGACATGTACACACTGTCAACCAGTAAAACTGAATTGGGTTTTTAAAGAAAAGAATATTAATTACAACACTTTTATTAAGAACATGTTGAAGTGAAACAATTACGCACGCAAAGTAAAGTTACGAGCCAAGCCTTAAGACAACCTTTAACTGTTCAAATAAATATCTTCACGCCATTCCCAATACAGAGGCAGACAGAGGTCTAGACAACTAAGTCCTATCGATCCACCTTCCACCGAAGATATTTTCGGGATTACTGTGATGCGATAGACAGCCTGTCGCCGCCTTTATGTCCAAGCCAACGATATACGTCGCACATAAGTTTTGTTATGTTAAATATATTGGTAAGAGCCTGCCACCTGGCGATCGAACTCGAATCTCTTGACTCCGAATCCCGATCACCCAGCCACTCGGCTATCGTGTCTGTTGTCAGCGTGAGGTAAGGTAAAGAAATTACTGTTCACGGATGTTACTTATTGATGTAGGTTACTTTTATAGATGAGTAAATGATTTGAGTGCAATGAAAATCGAGTTGAGTTTGAGTTTAATGAGGCCCTATCCTGTGAGGAATACACGCTAACTATTTTCACTTTTTAATAAATAAATATCTGCACACAATTCCCAATACAGGGGTTGACAGAAATCCAGCTAGACAATTAAGTCCCTTCGAGTCACCTTCCACCGAAGGTAGATTGTAAGTTCATTTTTCAAATTACTGCATAGTTAGTTCATTTATTGACTTAGCTAAATATTATTTTTTTTCATTTATTAAGAAAAACAAACAATTATACATGAACATTAATTATTTACTAAATCTTATCTACACAATTATAGTATATGTACAATCTATACCGTTTTCCACAAATTATGTCACTTAAACAGAAACTGAAAAAAGTATTAAATATATAAGTATTATATTAAGTGTTATAAATGTTATAAAGCTCTCTGTTATTACCATTGCATTTAAGTCTTACTTGTTAACAGATGGTTTTAAAATATGTCTATGTTGCCAGGTTCATTGTTATACAATTCACATAGGCGCCTTAAAGGCGCTCGCACACCAGCTTGTGTGTGGCAATTTCTTGTATGAAACAAACGGTGTAGGCGCACTTCGCGTTGTAGCGACCTAGGTACCCTTAATTTTATTTCATTTACGAGATCTATACAGTTAAAGTTATGGTTACATATACCGTGAAGAGTTACAGCAGCAAGTATTTTGCGTCTAGAAGCAAGAGGTAAAAGATTGTACTTATCTAGTAATCGAGTGTACATGTGAACAGATGTATATATGTGGAAGGTTTCTTAAACTCTTTGCTAGACCGCATTACAAATCCGTACATTTTAAAGGCATTATTGACTATAGTATCAATGTGTGTATTGAAATGAAGTTGTGAGTGTAAGAAATATACCTAGATCACGAACAGTTAGCCGTTTGTTTAACAGAACTCCCCCCAAATTGTATATTATTATTTGTTTATTTATCTTCACGCACAATCTCTGACGGGGTAGCCAGTGAGAACAGATCGCCAAGTGTCACGATCCTACATACCTCTTTCGCTTCTTTCAGACTCATCATCTACTCTTCGAGCAATTTGCTCACATGCTCTTCGAAAGTTAGTCTCTATATATTTTTAATTTCAATTCAGCTAATTGATATTCTACTATTAAATGTAAAGAACAAAGGTGATTGTGTGTTGAAGGTGAAGTTGTCACTGACGTGCACGGCGGCGAGGTCGCCGGGCGCCGCGCGCCGCGGCAGCCGCACGCAGAAGCGCTCGGCGCCGGTCAGCGCCAGCGAGGCCGCGCCGTCGCCCGGCAGGAACTGCAGCGGCACGATGCCCATGCCCACCAGGTTGGAGCGGTGGATGCGCTCGAAGGACTCCGCGATCACCGCCCGGACGCCCTGCGTACGTTACGTGAGTAAACATCTGCGCGCAAGTGCAGATGTTTACTGTGCTGCACGCAGTGTGTGTGATGTTATCCTTACCATTTATTTATACAAGATGCTCACCTAAGATGAAACAACTTACACAAATGGTTGGAGCTTTTGATACATTAAATATCTTCATGCAATTCCCAATACAGGGGTTGACAGAGGTCTACTCTAGACAGTTATGTTTCTTGGACCCACCTTCCAACGAAGACATTTTTCGGGACAACGTGACAGGTGGTGAGCCCGTCGCCATCTTTACGTCCAAGCCAACGATGTAATTCGTTTATAAGTTTTTGCAAACACCCATTGGTACGAGCCTGCCTCGGGTGAACTCGGGTCTCTTGACTCGAAATTCCGACCACACCACCACTCGGCTATCGTGACTTTTAATCGGGAGTTTTTGATACCATTAATATTATTAAAATTCTGCACCAACATCCGGGCATGACTAAGGTACACAGTGAAAGCGCGTCGATTGTTATAGATAAGATAGAGAAGGTAATATACACGAGTCTAGGGCTTTTTTCTTCAGTCTTACAGGAATCTTCGACTTAAGAACTTCTTTGCTTTCTAGCCATGGAGCGGAGCGCTCTAAATTTAAGGTTGAAATACAAAAGGACAAATGTATATGTGAGAAATACAACAAAAGTTATAGATGCTCTACAACACTTCAAAAAATTAAAATGGAGATGGACTGGCCATGTTGCACGTATGAACAGTAATAGATAGACAAAAAAGCTACTAACTTGGAAAGGGCCATCAGGGAAGAGAAAAAGAGGTAGAACAAATGAAAGATGGCTCGACGAAATAATAAAAACAGCGGGAAATAACTGGATGGAAACTGCAATGGATAGAGATAAGTGGAGGAAAATGGAGGAGGCGTTTACTCCGTAGGGAGGTCCTTAATAATAATGATTAGTTATGCATGTAGTATTTAATAATTTTTTGTATTTTTTTAAATTTATAATTCGAGTTGATTTTATTAGTAAAAATTTAAAATTTAATTTAATTTAATCTATTTCAATTTCTCGAATTGTAATGAATATACATATCAAGTAATGTAATGTCTATTAAGGAATAAACAAAGCTTATTATTATTATTATTATTTATGTATTTTATTTATTTTTAAGATTAAACTTGGGATTATGGTAAACGTAAACTTGGGTTCATCATGAACATACACGTGGGTTTATCATGATCATAAAGTTGGGTTTATTCTAAACTTAAATTGGATTTATCATGATCATGAACGTGAGTTCGACATGATCATAAAGATGGGTTTATTATGAACTTACATTGGATTTATCAGGAACATAAGCGTGAGTTCATCATGACCATGAATTTTGCGTTCTTCATGAGCTTAATCGGTCCACAATTAACGTAAACTTGGGCTCATCATTTATATAAAAGTGGGTTCATCAACATGAACATAAGGGTGGGCCATAAGCGACACAATAAATGTAAACTTGGTTCCAACATGTACATAAATCTGGGTTCTTCGTGAACTTAAACATTGGTTCATCATGAACATAAACGTGGGTTCATCAGGACCGCAGTTCCGTGAAGCCATTCAATATTTCATGCAATGTCATCTACATGTACAGGTGATATATGACCTTGAAATTTGTCTTGGTTCTAGTTAGAATCTCGAGGTGCCGAGTTCGGTTCCCGGGCGGGACAATGTAAACTTGGTTCCAACATGTACATAAATCTGGGTTCTTCGTGAACTTAAACATTGGTTCATCATGAACATACACGTGGGTTTATCATGATCATAAAGATGGGTTTATTATGAACTTACATTGGATTTATCATGATCATAAAGATGGGTTTATTATGAACTTACATTGGGTTTATCATGATCATAAAGATGGGTTTATTATGAACTTACATTGGATTTATCATGATCATAAAGATGGGTTTATTATGAACTTACATTGGATTTATCATGATCATAAAGATGGGTTTATTATGAACTTACATTGGATTTATCATGATCATAAAGATGGGTTTATTATGAACTTACATTGGATTTATCATGATCATAAAGATGGGTTTATTATGAACTTACATTGGATTTATCATGATCATAAAGATGGGTTTATTATGAACTTACATTGGATTTATCATGATCATAAAGATGGGTTTATTATGAACTTACATTGGATTTATCAGGAACATAAGCGTGAGTTCATCATGACCATGAATTTTGCGTTCTTCATGAACTTAATCGGTCCACAATTAACGTAAACTTGGGTTCATCATGAACATACACGTGGGTTTATCATGATCATAAAGATGGGTTTATTATGAACTTACATTGGATTTATCATGATCATAAAGATGGGTTTATTATGAACTTACATTGGATTTATCATGATCATAAAGATGGGTTTATTATGAACTTACATTGGATTTATCAGGAACATAAGCGTGAGTTCATCATGACCATGAATTTTGCGTTCTTCATGAACTTAATCGGTCCACAATTAACGTAAACTTGGGTTCATCATGAACATACACGTGGGTTTATCATGATCATAAAGATGGGTTTATTATGAACTTACATTGGATTTATCAGGAACATAAGCGTGAGTTCATCATGACCATGAATTTTGCGTTCTTCATGAGCTTAATCGGTCCACAATTAACGTAAACTTGGGTTCATCATGAACATACACGTGGGTTTATCATGATCATAAAGATGGGTTTATTATGAACTTACATTGGATTTATCATGATCATAAAGATGGGTTTATTATGAACTTACATTGGATTTATCATGATCATAAAGATGGGTTTATTATGAACTTACATTGGATTTATCAGGAACATAAGCGTGAGTTCATCATGACCATGAATTTTGCGTTCTTCATGAACTTAATCGGTCCACAATTAACGTAAACTTGGGTTCATCATGAACATACACGTGGGTTTATCATGATCATAAAGATGGGTTTATTATGAACTTACATTGGATTTATCAGGAACATAAGCGTGAGTTCATCATGACCATGAATTTTGCGTTCTTCATGAACTTAATCGGTCCACAATTAACGTAAACTTGGGTTCATCATGAACATACACGTGGGTTTATCATGATCATAAAGATGGGTTTATTATGAACTTACATTGGATTTATCAGGAACATAAGCGTGAGTTCATCATGACCATGAATTTTGCGTTCTTCATGAACTTAATCGGTCCACAATTAACGTAAACTTGGGTTCATCATGAACATACACGTGGGTTTATCATGATCATAAAGATGGGTTTATTATGAACTTACATTGGATTTATCAGGAACATAAGCGTGAGTTCATCATGACCATGAATTTTGCGTTCTTCATGAACTTAATCGGTCCACAATTAACGTAAACTTGGGTTCATCATGAACATACACGTGGGTTTATCATGATCATAAAGATGGGTTTATTATGAACTTACATTGGATTTATCATGATCATAAAGATGGGTTTATTATGAACTTACATTGGATTTATCATGATCATAAAGATGGGTTTATTATGAACTTACATTGGATTTATCATGATCATAAAGATGGGTTTATTATGAACTTACATTGGATTTATCAGGAACATAAGCGTGAGTTCATCATGACCATGAATTTTGCGTTCTTCATGAACTTAATCGGTCCACAATTAACGTAAACTTGGGTTCATCATGAACATAAACGTGGGTTCATCAACAACTGCACTAATCAGTCAATGCTGGTATGTCACCGTCTTGGCACTGTAATAAACAATCGTCTATAGTAGTCAATAGTAGTATATGCTAACCATAAGCCGCTCAGTTACGCTTCCCGCGACAGAAAAACCATCTGTTCGCCACGGCCACCTTGATTTAATTTCCCAATTCACGACTGATATTGGCCATATTTCCGGGAAAGACAATTTGGTACCTTACACTCTATCGCGTATTGAGCAGCAGCTGACTGATTCACACTGACACAATTGATTGATGATTGGTTATTCGCTGCTCTACGGATTTGCGACGACACTTGAAACATATCACTCGACTTCTTACTGCTTCTTCGTTACTTGCTTGTTCTTTTTCATCGGCTGAAAAGACTCTTCGTTCAACCACCCGTTGCGTCACTCAATGACGTACGGTGTGCACCTTTGGTAACGGTCCGCTACCACTTTGTGGTGCAAGTACATGCAAAAATTGTCGGCAGAGGTATTGCAACTGTAGGAGATCTACATTACGCGGATATATCTCACCGCCCGTTAAGTTTAAAAGACGAATGTTACATGTACCCGAGGAAGTGTCGTGTGACTTTCTGTGAATATATATATATATACATATATATATATACATATATATATATATACATATATATATATATATATATATACATATATATATATATATATATACATATATATATATATACATATATATATATACATATATATATATACATATATATATATACATATATATATATACATATATATATATACATATATATATATACATATATATATATACATATATATATATATATACATATATATATATACATATATATATATACATATATATATATATATACATATATATATATATATACATATATATATATACATATATATATATATACATATATATATATACATATATATATATACATATATATATATACATATATATATATACATATATATATATACATATATATATATATATACATATATATATATATACATATATATATATATATATATATATACATATATATATATATACATATATATATATACATATATATATATACATATATATATATATATATATATATACATATATATATATACATATATATATATACATATATATATATACATATATATATATATATACATATATATATATATATATATATATACATATATATATATATATATATATATATATATATTATTTTCCAACTTCTGCAGAAGTCTGTAAGGGATGAAATTAAATATCAAAAAAAAAACAACATATTTATGAAACAATATATATTCAGAAAACTTTTATAAACATTTCCTTATATTTAACAATCTTGACGACGCACAAAGTGCATGCAGTTAAGACCGAACTCCACGTCTATATTTATCTATATACCCGCGCTCCGTTTCCGGAAACTTCCATCCCATTTATAATAAAGTCACCCGCACATTTGTTCGATATTCGATTCGATTGGTTCATTCGTCATCATTGAATTATTTGCTCTACATCTCCACCATTACAACATCTTCCTGATCATGTAGTTCAGGATCCCGCCGTTCCTGAAGTAGGTCAGGTCCACTTCGGTGTCGAAGCGGACCTTCACCTGAAACGAGGTGCCGTTGTCGACCTGCAAATGAGGCGGTGCGTCTGAGACATGTACACACTGTCAACCAGTAAAACTGAATTGGGTTTTTTAAAAGAAAAGAATATTAATTACAACACTTTTATTAAGAACATGTTGAAGTGAAACAATTACGCACGCAAAGTAAAGTTACGAGCCAAGCCTTAAGACAACCTTTAACTGTTCAAATAAATATCTTCACGCCATTCCCAATACAGAGGTAGACAGAGGTCTAGACAATTAAGTCCTATCGATCCACCTTCCACCGAAGATATTTTCGGGACACCGTGACAGGTGGTGAGCCCGTCGCCGCCTTTATGTCCAAGCCAACGATATAAGTCGCACATAAGTTTTTGTTATGTTAAATATATTGGTACGAGCCTGCCACCTGGCGACCGAACTCGAATCTCTTGACTCCGAATCCCGATCACCCAGCCACTCGGCTATCGTGTCTGTTGTCAACGTGAGGTAAGGTAAAGAAATTACTGTTCACGGATGTTACTTATTGATGTAGGTTACTTTTATAGATGAGTAAATGATTTGAGTGCAATGAAAATCGAGTTGAGTTTGAGTTTAATGAGGCCCTATCCTGTGAGGAAAACACGCTAACTATTTGCACTTTTTAATAAATAAATATCTGCACACAATTCCCAATACAGGGGTTGACAGAAATCCAGTCCAGACAATTAAGTCCCTTCGAGTCACCTTCCACCGAAGGTAGATTGTAAGTTCATTTTTCAAATTACTGCATAGTTAGTTCATTTATTGACTTAGCTAAATATTATTTTTTTTCATTTATTAAGAAAAACAAACAATTATACATGAATATTAATTATATACTAAATCTTGTCTACACAATTATAGTATATGTACAATCTATACCGTTTTCCACAAATTATGTCACTTAAACAGAAACTGAAAAAAGTATAAAATATATAAGTATTATATTAAGTGTTATAAATGTTATAAAGCTCTCTGTTATTACCATTGCATTTAAGTCTTACTTGTTAACAGATGGGTTTAAAACATATCTATGTTGCCAGGTTCATTGTTATACAATTCACATAGGCGCCTTAAAGGCGCTCGCACACCAGCTTGTGTGTGGCAATTTCTTGTATGAAACAAACGGTGTAGGCGCACTTCGCGTTGTAGCGACCTAGGTACCCTTAATTTTATTTCATTTACGAGATCTATACAGTTAAAGTTATGGTTACATATACCGTGAAGAGTTACAGCAGCAAGTATTTTGCGTCTAGAAGCAAGAGGTAAAAGATTGTACTTATCTAGTAATCGAGTGTACATGTGAACAGATGTATATATGTGGAAGGTTTCTTAAACTCTTTGCTAGACCGCATTACAAATCCGTACATTTAAAGGCATTATTGACTATAGTATCAATGTGTGTATTGAAATGAAGTTGTGAGTGTAAGAAATATACCTAGATCACGAACAGTTAGCCGTTTGTTTAACAGAACTCCCCCAAATTGTATATTATTATTTGTTTATTTATATATAATTTTTTTTTACATTTTCCAACTTCTGCAGAAGTCTGTAAGGGATGAAATGAAATGTCAAAAAAACAACATATTTATGAAACAATATATATTCAGAAAACTTTTATAAACATTTCCTTATATTTAACAATCTTGACTACGCACAAAAGTGCATGCAGTTAAGACCAAACTCCACGTCTATATCTATCTATATACCCGCGCTCCGTTTCCGGAAACTTCAATCCCATTTATAATAAAGTCACCCCGCACATTTGTTCGATATTCGATTCGATTGGTTCATTCGTCATCATTGAATTATTTGCTCAACATCTCCACCATTACAACATCTTCCTGATCATGTAGTTCAGGATCCCGCCGTTCCTGAAGTAGGTCAGGTCCACTTCGGTGTCGAAGCGGACCTTCACCTGAAACGAGGTGCCGTTGTCGACCTGCAAATGAGGCGGTGCGTCTGAGACATGTACACACTGTCAACCAGTAAAACTGAATTGGGTTTTTTAAAAGAAAAGAATATTAATTACAACACTTTTATTAAGAACATGTTTAAGTGAAACAATTACGCACGCAAAGTAAAGTTACGAGCCAAGCCTTAAGACAACCTTTAACTGTTCAAATAAATATCTTCACGCCTTTCCCAATACAGAGGCAGACAGAGGTCTAGACAACTAAGTCCTATCGATCCACCTTCCACCGAAGATTATTTCGGGACGTCGTGACAGGTGGTGAGCCCGTCGCCGCCTTTATGTCCAAGCCAACGATATACGTCGCACATAAGTTTTTGTTATGTTAAATATATTGGTACGAGCCTGCCACCTGGCGATCGAACTCGAATCTCTTGACTCCGAATCCCGATCACCCAGCCACTCGGCTATCGTGTCTGTTGTCAGCGTGAGGTAAGGTAAAGAAATTACTGTTCACGGATGTTACTTATTGATGTAGGTTACTTTTATAGATGAGTAAATGATTTGAGTGCAATGAAAATCGAGTTGAGTTTGAGTTTAATGAGGCCCTATCCTGTGAGGAATGCACGCTAACTATTTTCACTTTTAAATAAATAAATATCTGCACACAATTCCCAGTACAGGGGTTGACAGAAATCCAATCCAGACAATTAAGTCCCTCCGAGTCACCTTCCACCGAAGGTAGATTGTAAGTTCATTTTTCAAATTACTGCATAGTTAGTTCATTTATTGACTTAGCTAAATATTATTTTTTTTCATTTATTAAGAAAAACAAACAATTATACATGAATATTAATTATATACTAAATCTTGTCTACACAATTATAGTATATGTACAATCTATACCGTTTTCCACAAATTATGTCACTTAAACAGAAACTGAAAAAAGTATAAAATATATAAGTATTATATTAAGTGTTATAAATGTTATAAAGCTCTCTGTTATTACCATTGCATTTAAGTCTTACTTGTTAACAGATGGGTTTAAAACATATCTATGTTGCCAGGTTCATTGTTATACAATTCACATAGGCGCCTTAAAGGCGCTCGCACACCAGCTTGTGTGTGGCAATTTCTTGTATGAAACAAACGGTGTAGGCGCACTTCGCGTTGTAGCGACCTAGGTACCCTTAATTTTATTTCATTTACGAGATCTATACAGTTAAACTTATGGTTACATATACCGTGAAGAGTTACAGCAGCAAGTATTTTGCGTCTAGAAGCAAGAGGTAAAAGATTGTACTTATCTAGTAATCGAGTGTACATGTGAACAGATGTATATATGTGGAAGGTTTCTTAAACTCTTTGCTAGACCGCATTACAAATCCGTACATTTTAAAGGCATTATTGACTATAGTATCAATGTGTGTATTGAAATGAAGTTGTGAGTGTAAGAAATATACCTAGATCACGAACAGTTAGCCGTTTGTTTAACAGAACTCCCCCCAAATTGTATATTATTATTTGTTTATTTATCTTCACGCACAATCTCTGACGGGGTAGCCAGTGAGAACAGATCGCCAAGTGTCACGATCCCTACATACCTCTTTCGCTTCTTTCAGACTCATCATCTACTCTTCGAGCAATTTGCTCACATGCTCTTCGAAAGTTAGTCTCTATATATTTTTAATTTCAATTCAGCTAATTGATATTCTACTATTAAATGTAAAGAACAAAGGTGATTGTGTGTTGAAGGTGAAGTTGTCACTGACGTGCACGGCGGCGAGGTCGCCGGGCGCCGCGCGCCGCGGCAGCCGCACGCAGAAGCGCTCGGCGCCGGTCAGCGCCAGCGAGGCCGCGCCGTCGCCCGGCAGGAACTGCAGCGGCACGATGCCCATGCCCACCAGGTTGGAGCGGTGGATGCGCTCGAAGGACTCCGCGATCACCGCCCGGACGCCCTGCGTACGTTACGTGAGTAAACATCTGCGCGCAAGTGCAGATGTTTACTGTGCTGCACGCAGTGTGTGTGATGTTATCCCTACCTATGTATTTATTTATACAAAGATGCTCGCCTAAGATGAAACAACTTACACAAATGGTTGGAGTTTTTCATACATTAAATATCTTCATGCAATTCCCAATACAGGGGTTGACAGAGGTCTACTCTAGACAGTTATGTTTCTTGGACCCACCTTCCAACGAAGACATTTTTCGGGACAACGTGACAGGTGGTGAGCCCGTCGCCATCTTTACGTCCAAGCCAACGATGTAATTCGTTTATAAGTTTTTGCAAACACCCATTGGTACGAGCCTGCCTCGGGTGAACTCGGGTCTCTTGACTCGAAATTCCGACCACACCACCACTCGGCTATCGTGACTTTTAATCGGGAGTTTTTGATACCATTAACATCATTAAAATTCTGCACCAACATCCGGGCATTACTAAGGTACACAGTGAAAGCGCGTCGATTGTTTTGAAGCATTTTTATACCTCTGTGGTGAGGGCAAGGATAATGCACTGAACCAAATTGTTATATAAGATTAAACTTGGACATAGAGACGGCGACGGGCTCACCACCTGCCACGTTGTCCCGAAAATATGTTCGGTGGAAGGTGGGTCGAAGGAACTTAATTGTCTAGACTAGACCTCTGTCTACCCCTGTATTGGGAATTGCGTGAAGATATTTATGTATTTTTGTGTGGTTTGTATTTTATTACTAGTGTATCTGTTGAATATCCATGTTTGTGACGCATAAGAAAGAGAAGGTAATATACACGGGTCTAGGGCTTTTTTCTTCAGTCTTACAGGAATCTTCGACTTAAGAACTTCTTTGCTTTCTAGCCATGGAGCGGAGCGCTCTAAATTTAAGGTTGAAATACAAAAGGACAAATGTATATGTGAGAAATACAACAAAAGTTATAGATGCTCTACAACACTTCAAAAAATTAAAATGGAGATGGACTGGCCATGTTGCACGTATGAACAGTAATAGATGGACAAAAAAGCTACTAACTTGGATAGGGCCAGCAGGGAAGAGCAAAAGAGATAGACCAAATGAAAGATGGCTCGACGAAATAATAAAAACAACGGGAAATAACTGGATGGAAATTGCAATGGATTGAGATAAGTGGAAAAAAATGGAGGAGGCCTTTACTCCGTAGGGAGGTCCTTAATAATAATGATTAGTTATGCATGTAATATTTAATAATTATTTTTTTTTGTATTTTTTTAAATTTATAATTCGAGTTGATTTTATTTGTAAACTTAAAATGTAATTTAATTTAATCTATTTCAATTTCTCGAATTGTAATTAATATAAATATCAAGTCTTATAAATATAATGTCTTTTAAGGAATAAACAAGGCTTATTATTATTATTATTTATGTATTTTATTTATTTTTTAAATTTATAATTCGAGTTGATTTTATTTGTAAACTTAAAATGTAATTTAATTTAATCTATTTCAATTTCTCGAATTGTAATTAATATAAATATCAAGTCTTATAAATATAATGTCTTTTAAGGAATAAACAAGGCTTATTATTATTATTATTATTATTATTAAAATTCTGCACCAACATCCGGGCATGACTAAGGTACACAGTGAAAGCGCGTCGATTGTTCTGAAGCGTTTTTATACCTCTGTGGTGAGGGCAAGGATAATGCACCGAACCAAATTGTTATTTAAGATTAAACTTGGACATAGAGACGGCGACGGGCTCACCACCTGTCACGTTGCCCCGAAAATATGTTCGGTGGAAGGTGGGTCGAAGGGACTTAATTGTCTAGACTAGACCTCTGTCTACCCCTGTATTGGGAATTGCGTGAAAATATTTATGTATTTTTGTGTGCTTTGTATTTTATTACTAGTGTATCTGTTGAATATCCATGTTTGTGACGCATAAGAAAGAGAAGGTAATATACACGAGTCTAGGGCTTTTTTCTTCAGTCTTACAGGAATCTTCGACTTAAGAACTTCTTTGCTTTCTATCCATGGAGCGGAGCGCTCTAAATTTAAGTTTGAAATACAAAAGGACAAATGTATATGTGAGAAATACAACAAAAGTTATAGATGCTCTACAACACTGCAAAAAATTAAAATGGAGATGGGCTGGCCATGTTGCACGTATGAACAGTAATAGATGGACAAAAAAGCTACTAACTTGGATAGGGCCAGCAGGGAAGAGCAAAAGAGATAGACCAAATGAAAGATGGCTCGACGAAATAATAATAACAACGGGAAATAACTGGATGGAAATTGCAATGGATTGAGATAAGTGGAAAAAAATGGAGGAGGCCTTTACTCCGTAGGGAGGTCCTTAATAATAATGATTAGTTATGCATGTAATATTTAATAATTATTTTTTTTTGTATTTTTTTAAATTTATAATTCGAGTTGATTTTATTTGTAAACTTAAAATGTAATTTAATTTAATCTATTTCAATTTCTCGAATTGTAATTAATATAAATATCAAGTCTTATAAATATAATGTCTTTTAAGGAATAAACAAGGCTTATTATTATTATTATTATTTATGTATTTTATTTATTTTTAAGATTAAACTTGGGATTATGGTAAACGTAAACTTGGGTTCATCATGAACATACACGTGGGTTTATCATGATCATAAAGTTGGTTTTATTCTATACTTAAATTGGATTTATCATTAACATGAACGTGAGTTCGACATGATCATAAAGATGGGTTTATTATGAACTTACATTGGATTTATCAGGAACATAAGCGTGAGTTCATCATGAACATGAATTTTGCGTTCTTCATGAACTTAATCGGTCCACAATTAACGTAAACTTGGGCTCATCATGTATATTAAAGTGGGTTCATCAACATGAACATAAGGGTGGGTCATAAGCGACACAATAAAAGTAAACTTGGTTCCAACATGTACATAAATGTGGGTTCTTCGTGAACTTAAACATTGGTTCATCATGAACATAAACGTGGGTTCATCAGGACCGCAGTTCCGTGAAGCCATTCAATATTTCATGCAATGTCATCTACATGTACAGGTGATAAATGACCTTGAAATTTGTCTTGGTTCTAGTTAGAATCTCGAGGTGTCGAGTTCGATTCCCGGGCGGGACAATGTAGAAAAACTACTTGTTCTACGTTTTCCCGGGTCTGGATGTTTGTGGTGCCTTCGTTGCTTCCGATTCCCATACCTCAAGTGCTTTAGCATCTTACATTGGGATCGTAGCAATGTATGTGATTTTGTCACTATCTACATAGGTATTTGTTTATTTATATATAATTTTTTTTTACATTTTCCAACTTCTGCAGAAGTCTGTAAGGGATGAAATGAAATGTCAAAAAAAACAACATATTTATGAAACAATATATATTCAGAAAACTTTTATAAACATGTCCTTATATTTAACAATCTTGACTACGCACAAAAGTGCATGCAGTTAAGACCGAACTCCACGTCTATATTTATCTAAATACCCGCGCTCCGTTTCCGGAAACTTCCATCCCATTTATAATAAAGTCACCCCGCACATTTGTTCGATATTCGATTCGATTGGTTCATTCGTCATCATTGAATTATTTGCTCTACATCTCCACCATTACAACATCTTCCTGATCATGTAGTTCAGGATCCGCCGTTCCTGAAGTAGGTCAGGTCCACTTCGGTGTCGAAGCGGACCTTCACCTGAAACGAGGTGCCGTTGTCGACCTGCAAATGAGGCGGTGCGTCTGAGACATGTACACACTGTCAACCAGTAAAACTGAATTGGGTTTATCTTTAATTTTACCCATCCTTTACACTGACTCAAACTTTCTTGGGCAATGGAGACCTTTGCGTGTTGTAAAGATTTTATTACAGTTTCTGGAACATTCACCTTTTTCCTCAGGGACACCATGGATAAGCAAAATTCTGCGATGGTTATGTCTCCAGCCGATCACAATCCTTGGAGACAAGTTGTACCTGTCTCTGCAAGTTCTGAAGTGCGCTCAGGACAAAAGTTTTGAAATTTTCGAAAACCGTGGCCAGTGGGGAGGAGGGAGCTACAGGTGCACTAGCTTTATGGAGCTCTTGTTGGAATGCTGCAAGACTAGACTGAAACATTGCTGTCATTTCCTCCATTGACTGTTCGATGGACTTCATATTTAAAAAAAAAAAAAAACAACATATTTATGGACAATATTGTTTCATCGGAGTGATCACTGACATATAACAGGACTGTCACTTTCATTACATAAAAACAAAATACTGTCTGACATAATAACACTAATGGTGTTTTGTACTGTAGAAAGATGTAAACAGAAAAAATTGATTATAAAAACAATAAAATATTACTTACACAGTTTATCAGCAAAACAATAGTGAATTGCAAGAATCTTAATACTACGAGGATCAAAAGAAAATAATGTTTAGTGTTCCAGTATTAAGTAGTAGTTGTTAGAATGTAACCTCAAATTAGATAAGATACTTTATCGCCGCGTCGCGATGCGGGCTCGAGATTTTGTTGTCTTTGTTTTATCGGCAGACTTTGCTTCTTCCTGACTTGTAGAGGATTGTTCGGGGATGGACTGAAGATCCGCCATGGTGAATATACGGTGCCTAATGCTGTCAATTTTCAGTACGTATATACAGCCATCTCTGGTCCAACATTTTGAAACGCCGAAACGTTTGCGAGCTGCTAGAAAACTTCATGCCTTACTTTGGTTAAAAACTCTGACAAAGTTATCCCAGTTCCTTTGAAAGAAGTTTTCGATGCCCAGATGTCGTCACGAAGGCTGAGCTATTTAAATTCAACTAACAAGGGTCTGGGTTTATCTTTTATTTTACCCATCCTGTAACACCGACTCAAACTTTCTTGGGCAATGGAGACCTTTGTGTGTTGTAAAGATTTTATTACAGTTTCTGGAACATTCACCTTTTTTCCTCAGGGACACCATGGATAAGCAAAATTCTGCGATGGTTATGTCTCCAGCCGATCACAATCCTTGGAGACAAGTTGTACCTGTCTCTGCAAGTTCTGAAGTGCGCTCAGGACAAAAGTTTTGAAATTTTCGAAAACCGTGGCCAGTGGGGAGGAGGGAGCTACAGGTGCACTAGCTTTATGGAGCTCTTGTTGGAATGCTGCAAGACTAGACTGAAACATTGCTGTCATTTCCTCCATTGACTGTTCGATGGACTTCATATTTAAAAAAAAATAAATAAATATGCTCTCCTGTTTACGTTTTGTGTTGGGTGAAATATTATATACTGCTGGGCAAGGTAACTTAATCAAAACATGATACTTTCATAAAGTTTTACTGTTTTAGGAAATAAATATAAATAAAATAAAATACGAGTACAAGAATGTTGTTGTATTACTTTCTACGCCTACCCGCGAAAAAAAAAAATTTATACTTTGTACTGTCAGCACTGGAGAATTAGAATGAGAAGGAAGATTTTGCTACTCCATGGGGTGCCAGAACTCCGTGATGAGAATCCACTTCACTGCACAAGTAAGGTTCTATCCGAAAGGCTCAATATGCCTGATATAACTGCGGGTTTTTTTTTTTTCCAAATGTCATCGCTTGGGCCGTTTTACCAGTGACAAACCTCGAGCATTGTTAGTAAAAAAAACCAAGATTTACGTGATAAAGTCTGGTTTTCTAAAACTAAGCTGAAAGGTAGCGGTGTTACGCTATCTGAGTTCATGACTAAGACCCGCCATGAAGCTTTCGTCGCAGCTCGGAAACGCTTTGGTGTGTCACAGTGCTGGACAAGAGATAGGTCTGTTATCATTCTTGGACGCGATGGCACCCGACACCATGTGATCTCCGTAGCAGAGGTAAATGTCATCCCTGCTGAAGCTGGAAATACCTCTGCAAACTCAACGGCCTGCGGCGACGGTAGTGGCGGCATCCTCAGCACCTAAGCCCAGTGTCACAGGCAAGGTTCGGAAGCCGAATAAAAAGTAATTGTCTTATGTATAGTTATGATAAGTATATTATTATATATTTATTTATATATACTATTGGTAAATATATATGTCATCCTCAAATATTAGTATAGATAGTGACTTTTTTATGTCGTTCTCCTCAGGTGATGAGACACTTAGTGACACAAGTTATCACAGTACATCAACTTCCCTTCCACGAAATGTTGCTCGTAATTCTTGTTTCTCAGACTGTGTGAAAAATGTTTATGTTGTACACATTAACGCGCAAAGTATTCCGGCTCATTATCATGACATGCTGGCGTCATTTGAATCCCAAAATGTTCATGCAATATTCATTTCTGAATCGTGGCTAAAGCCTTGTCTGCCTTCTATCTCTTAGTCCTTTCGTAGGTTCCATCTAATTTCCATTTTTTTCCAGAAATGACCGCACTGACAGGGGCGGGGTGGCTATCTATCTTAAATCCCAGATTCCTTTTAAAATTGTAAGTTTCTCATGTCAGCCGCCACCAGCTGATTCTTCTGAGCATTTACTAATTGAGATATCTTTGTCCCAGAACAAAATCTTACTTGGAGTCTTTTATAGTCCTTCCCCTTCCTTAATTTATTTTACTTCTTTTGAGTGTCTTTTAGAGTCACTAATCCCTAACTACAACCATACTATTTTGATGGGAGACTTCAATACTTGTTTACTTAAAGGCGACATGCGAGCGAACAATCTCGAGTCTATTGTTGAAGCATGTAATATGCAAATACTACCTCTTTCTCCTACCCATAACTTTCCTAACTCTACTCCTTCTCTGTTAGACTTGATTATGGTCTCCTCTCCAAACTTAGTTTACAAGCACGGTCAGTACCCGGCCGATGCATTCTCTTACCACGATTTAATTTTTCTATCGTATAAACTACGCCCTCCTAAAATTAAACCTAAGCTACTTCTGCGACGTAATTTTGCAGGAATGGATATTGACCGACTGTGTGATGATGCTCGCAGAATTGATTGGTCAGTGATAGAGAGCGCTCCTTCTATTAACTTAAAAGTTGAGCTTTTTTGTTCTTTACTCACTCAACTATTTGATTTACATGCTCCAATACATTCTGTAAAGATTAAACATCTGCCTGCTCCTTGGCTCTCTGATGACCTAAAAAAACAAATATTAAAGAAAAATGTAGCGTTGTCTAAACTTAGGAGAAACAAAACAGAGGAGAATCAAAGGAAATATGCTAAAATCAGGAATCGCTGTAATACATTGGTAAGAGATGCACAACGACGCCATATCCATACGTCAGTCGAGAACGGCGACTCTTCCAAAGTTTGGAAGTTTCTATAAACGGTCAGAGTTGGTAAAAAATCTAGTAATTATACTATAATAATTCATCACTTTCAGGTATTAACGTTGAACTTTTAAATCAGCACTTTCTACTCCTTCTAGCACTTTTAACAGTGAACTTAAAGCACAAACTCTTAATTCTTTCTCGGCAACTCCGCCTCCTAATTATCCTCCGTACGTCTTTAGTCAGTTTACTGTATGTGATGTTAAGAAAACATATTGTCCATCTCATTAAATGATGTCGGTAGTGATGACATTAGCCGTAAGATGATTATACCTATCCCTGATATTATCACTCCTGTTAGCACCTATATATTAAATGAATGCGTCACTTCTTCTGAATTTCCCGAAGGAAAAGCGCTCATGTTATACCACTTCCTAAAAAAGCAAATCCTGATAATTATTCTGACTTTCGTCCAATTTCGATCTACCCTTTCTTATCTAAAGTCCTTGAAAAGCTAATTTAGCAACAATTGAACTTTTTCCTTAACACTTATAATTTGTTTAATCCCTTTCAATCCGGTTTCCGTCCAGGACATAATACGGCTACTGCTCTTATAAAAGTCACCGATGACATTCGTTTGGGTATGGACAATAAACTGCTCACAGTTAAGACTTTGTTAGATTTTAGCAATGCTTTTAATACAGTTGATTTGGATGTGCTGTTGAGTCAGTGGTTTCAAAGTTATCTCAGTCGTCGTCGACAGCGTATTCGCACTGATGAAACTGTTTCATCTTGGTGTGATACTACTGCTGGTGTTCCGCAGGGCGGCGTGTTGTCACCATTACGTTTTTTCTATTTTCATTAATTCAATCACTCAAAAAATATCTGCTCTCTACCATATGTATGCGGATGATATCCAGATTTATGCCCAGTCAACTCTTGGGAATCTGCCTGAAGCTTTCGCCGCTAGGAACTACGACTTAAATAAGATTCTTGCGTGGAGTAAATCACATGGCCTCAAAGTAAATCCTAATAAGTATAATAATCTATAAATATAGTAATCAGGCAATAATTATTGGCAGTCGGAAATTCATCTCAAGAATGGACTAGTCGTGCTTGCCTCGAAATAAACTCAATGGCGTTGTAATCCCATCTAGTGATTATGTTAAGGACTTAGGCATTTATCTTGACCGTACCTTAAGTTGGATACGTCATTTAAATGAAGTTATAGTAGGAGAACTTTTGCAGCTCTTAGTTCAATGCGTCGCCTTCGATCATTTCTCCCCATTCCTACAAAAATTATGCTCGCACAGACTCTTCTCCTTCCAATTCTCGATTATGCTGACGACCAATTAAATAAGCTTGGGAGACTTCAAAATACTAGCATTAGGTTCATATTTGGATTGCGTAAATATGACCATGTTTCTCAATTTCGTATACGTCTCAAGTGGTTACCAATCCGACTTCGCCGGAATTTGAATATTCTTTCATTTTGTACTGTGTCTTGTTTCATGTCTCTACTCCACCTTATTTAAAGGAGAAGTTTAAGTTTGTGGGGCTTCCAGGGGAAAATTTACGCTCTTGCAGGAGGCTTATTTTAAAGGTGCTAAATCATAAAACGAAATTCTATGAAAAATCAGTTAACAATACAGGCAATCAACTTGTGGAATTCCCTGCTATTAGCAATTCGTGAAGCGCAATCTATTGGCACCTTTAAAAAATTAGTACGAGAGCATTATATGTCTCAATCACCTGAATACTATTAGGATGTAATACTGCGTTATTGATATTTATATTGTATTTACTGCATTACAATAATTTATATTGAATACATTGTTTGGGGTCTTGTATCTGTATATATTATGTATTCATGTATGTATATCATGTAAGCTAAAATAAAGTACTTAAAGAAAACTAAAATAGCTGTCGATTGGAATACATTAAAAAAAGTGTTTATCTATGAACCTGTGAAAAAGTATTTTTAATACTTGTCAAACTAATCTATTGTTTGATCATAGACAATATTGTTTCATCGGAGTGATCACTGACATATAACAGGACTGTCACTTTCATTACATAAAAACAAAATACTGCCTGACATAATAACACTAATGGTGTTTTGTACTGTAGAAAGATGTAAACAGAAAAAATTGATTATAGAAACAATAAAATATTACTTACACAGTTACACATCAAAAGAAAATAATGTTTAGTATTCCAGTATTAAGTAGTAGTTGTTAGAATGTAACCTCAAATTAGATAAGATACTTTATCGCCGCGTCGCGATGCGGGCTCGAGATTTTGTTGTCTTTGTTTTATCGGCAGACTTTGCTTCTTCCTGACTTGTAGAGGATTGTTCGGGGATGGACTGAAGATCCGCCATGGTGAATATACGGTGCCTAATGCTGTCACTTGTCAATACGTATATACAGCCATCTCTGGTCCAACATTTTGAAACGCCGAAACGTTTGCGAGCTGCTAGAAAAACTTCATGCCTTACTTTGGTTAAAAATTCGGACAAAGTTGTCCCAGTTCCTTTGAAAGAAGTTTTCGATGCCCAGATGTCGTCACGAAGGCTGAGCTCTTTAAATTCAACTAACAAGGGTCTGGGTTTATCTTTAATTTTACCCATCCTGTAACACCGACTCAAACTTTCTTGGGCAATGGAGACCTTTGCGTGTTGTAAAGATTTTATTACAGTTTCTGGAAAATTCTCCTTCTTTTCCTCAGGGACACCATGGATAAGCAAAATTCTGCGACGGTTATATGTCTCCAACCGATCACAATCCTTGGAGACAAGTTGTACCTGTCTCTGCAAGTTCTGAAGTGCACTCAGGACAAAAGTTTTGAAATTTTCGAGAACCGTGGCCAGTGGAGAGGAGGGAGCTACAGGTGCACTAGCTTTATGGAGCTCTTGTTGGAATGCTGCAAGACTAGACTGAAACATTGCTGTCATTTCCTCCATTGACTGTTCGATGGACTTCATATTTTAAAAAAAAAAATAAATATGCTCTTTTGTTTACGTTTTGTGTTGGGTGAAATATTATATACTGCTGGGGTAGGTAACTTTATCAAAATATGATACTTTCTTAAAGTTTTACTGTTTTAGGAAATAAATAAAATATAATACGAGCACAAGAATGTTGTTGGGTTACTTTCTACGCCTACCCGCGAAAAACGGAAGATTACGTCACAAAAATATTTTTGGCCGTCAATTAATAGCGACATTTTAAAATGGACAAGAAGCTGCATCGACTGTTAGAAAACAAGATTCACCGCCATACATTCAGCACTACGTCGAAATTCACTCCGACGGATCGTTTTCACCATCTTCATGTCGATATAGTCGGACCTCTCCCCACTACTCCACAAGATTATCGTTACCTTATTACTATGATCGACCCAGAAACAAAATGGCCCGAAGCGATACGAAATAACAGCTGAAATAGTCGCTGAGACAGTCTACAAGCACTGGATTCGAGTTGCTCAGAAACACTCACGAGCGACCAAGGACGACAGTTCGAAAGTCAGTTGTTCACAAACTCAAGCTCATGGATCGACGAACTGCCCAAGGTACTTCTTGGTCTGCGAGCCTCCCTACGCACAGACGCTGGTGTTAGCCTCGCCGAACTAACCTACGGCTATAACTTACGTCTACCAGGCGACTTCTTTACTCCAAGTCCAAAACCTACATCCATGGATTTTCGTCGAGAAACTGCGAGCCACAATAGAAGAAAACAGGCCACAATCATGTACGACCCACCACAACAAACAACGTATCTTCGTTCATAAAGATCTAATACACTGCAGTCACGTGTTCTTCAGAGTCGATGCGATAAAGAAGCCATTACAATCACCATACGAAGGCCCTTATTCAGTTATTAAGAGAACGGACAAAGTTTTCACTATACAGCTAAGAAACCGCGAATCGAACATCTCAATCGATCGACTCAAGCCAGCCAACCTAATTCAAGATACCGAAAACTTACCTACATCATCGCAAGATAAGTTACTTCCAACAAGAAATCAAGTCATCACACCACCTCAAGTTACCTCGCCACAGCAAACCCTCGCCATTCCGGACAACGTGACGTCACAGCCGACGGATAAGAAAACGCGCTACGTCGTTCTGTCAAATTGTCCGTAAGTTTTACTTGAAGGGGAGTGCTGTGGCTACCTTGTACTTACCGTACCTTCACAATAACGAAGTACCTTACCATACCAGCTCTGAGAAGAACTTTTGTCAAAACAATAACAGATTACCTTACCAGCTCTAAGAATAACTTTTTGTCAACACAGTAAATAACCAAGAAACTTAGATTCACAGTAGCTCTGACAAGAGCTGTTAGAGGTTAAGAGCATCAAGAAACTTAGACACAAAGTAGCTCTGACAAGAGCTGTTTGCGTAACGCTACGCTAGTTATCTTCGCCACACACACACTTCGAACATCGGGCACAAACACTTCAAGTCTGCAGCAAGCACAGTTCTTCAAGCCAGCAAGTGCAACTGCCACCAGCATTCAGGAGTAGCTTGAGTTCACGCGACACGCCGCGCTGATCGAGTACTGCAGACACGTCCGCACGCCGCCGCGCTATTGTCAAAATGAGGGAGCCCAACAGCGACAAGCAGTTTTGTACCGGCAAGGCAAGCGCCGATCACCGTGCGACAGAGAGGTGTATAGCGTAGGAGCGAGATAGCAATGGTCAATTCTCGGAAATTAACAATTGTATTTTTATTGGATATAATTCATATTTTATTATTGGCTGGTGATAATTTCCTTTGTAAATAATTTTATATATAAGCTGGGTCCTTTGTTCAATAAATCATTCCATTCTACAACCTTCTGATCTGAAGTTTTCATCAAACAACCATTTCTCCTAAGGGTCGTGGAGGTGGAGGTTCACTCCCCCTACGGCCGCGCCGCTTCGCGCGTTACCTCGCGCGCCACGTCCCGCGCATCATCGCGAGTTGCATCCCGCGACTTTTCGCGCGCCTCCTCGCGCGAACCAGCGCAGGCTTCAGGTCGGGAGCCGCCAAGTCCCTGCAACTTAGAGCGCTCCACCTCCGCCGCCTCTTCCGTTGCGTCGGGTTCACTGGACCTGGAGACCGCCTCGAGCGACTCCCAGGCCATGGAAACCGACCTGGGTACAGAGGTCGAGGTCGGCAACGACTCAGACGACGGCTTCTCCGTTGTGGAGGGCCGCAAACAGAAACGCAGGCGCCAGCAAAAATCTGTCGCGGAGGAGGCTAGCCCCCCCAGGTAAGATAGTGGCGGCGCCTGCGAAGGGCCCGAAGAAGGAAAAGGGCAAGGCCACGCCTAATCCCACTCACACGCCTATGGACACTGCTGCGTCCTCTGCCGCAGCACCCGCAGAACCAAATCTCAGCGGCCATTACGGAGAAAAAAATCCGTTATACAAAGGTCAAGCCCATCGCCACAGGGATGGCGGTAACGGTGCAGTCACCGGCTGACCACCGAGCCCTATGCAAACGGCTAAGGCCGTTTGCATTGAAATAGATTCGTTTGCATAAAAACAATTGGTCGAAGTGAGAGAATTTCTCCCCGTCCATCAATCAGACATCCTCCTTATACAGGAGACGCGACTCACTAGTAAAATGCGCGATCCAAGAATAGCAAATTATCGATTAGTGCGTAACGACCGCCTCCCGCGGAGACGGTATATAAGGCATCATTGCACTGTGTGGCGATTGATGTACCTACCTTAGTAAATATCCAAGCTTCAGCTTGTAGAATAGCTCTGACAGGCCATCAGCCTATCACAGTGATATCTGCTTATCTACGACCGCAGTTAAGATTATTAGAGAGCGACATCGAGGCACTGGCTTAGAGCCCGAGGCCGAAGCTTAAAATAAGCGACTCGGTGATAATTGCGGGCAACTTAAGCTCCAAGCACTCTGCTTGGAATAGCTCTGTCATTAACATGAAAGGACGCGCGCTACTTAGGTAAACCTAAGTACTAATACAGTTTTCGATATTATCGCCCCCCTAGAACCTACTAGGATAGACCCGATTCGTAACAATACCTCGGACATATTAGATATTGCAATTCTAAAGAATGTAACCTTAACGTTGCGGTCTATAGAAGTGCAACGCGAGCTAAGCTCGGATCATCGTCCGGTAACCATGGTGCTGGGTCAGCCCCAGGCGGAGGTCCCTCTGACCAAAACCCTGACGGACTGGCGTAAGCTCGAGAGTTATCTAGAGAATACGAACACCCCAGAGTTAGACAGCATCCCAGATGTCATCTCCTCAAAGGAAATGGCCTTTGCTGCTGTAGACCACCTCACCTCTCACTTAAAGACCGCCGTCGAAGCATCCTCGAGGCAGGTCAAGGTGGCGAACGATCGCCGCTATGAGCTGCCGGAGGATATTAGACGGCTGCTGAGAGAAAAGAATGCTGCTACGAGAGCATACGATCGACACAGGTCTGACGACAATCGAGTCAGGATGCGCCGCCTCCAGATGGAGGTCAAGGAGCGCATGGCTGAACTCAGAAGTGATGGGACAAACTGATGAAGGATATCTCGCCAACACACAGTGCCTATTGGCAACTGGCGAGGGCTCTGAAGTCAGAAACTGTCTCGTCGATGCCGCCCCTGATCAGCTCCGACGGTCTCACCATTGCTTTTGAGGATAGGAAAAAGGCCGATTGCTTAGCCGACAGCCGAGAGCTTCAATGCTCTCCCAGCTCCCAGCAAATAGATCCTGTTCACCTTCAGAAGGTGGACGATGAAGTAGCCCGTAGAGCCGCCCTGCCGCCGTCGGGTGATCCGCTGCCACCTACCACGTTGGAGGAGGTTCGAGGCATAGTCCGGAACCTCAAGACCAAAAAAGCTCCAGGAGCTGATTTGTCTCCAAAAAGCTCCCAAACGCCCTTCTCTTGCTCTTAGTAGCAATCTTCAACGCCCTCTTTTCCAGTAGCTCCTTCCCGGACGCCTGGAAAGAGGCTCACGTTATTGGCGTCCCCAAACCTGGTAAGCCTAAAAACCAGGCCTCAAGTTACCGGCCCATAAGCCTCCTCAGTTCCCTGGGGAAAATCTATAAACGCGTCATCATCGCTAGGCTGAATGACTGCGTCAAATCTCTCAATATAATTCCCGATGAGCAGTTTGGTTTTCGAGCCAAACACTCTAGCATGTGCACCGCCTGCCTCACGGAGCACATACTCGAGAACCTCAACCGACCCAAAGCCGTCTCAATGGTAGGGGCCCTATTCTTCGATGTCGCGAAGGCATTTTACAAAGTCTGGCACAACGGCTTAATTTATAAGCTGTATTCAAAAAGTGGCAGACAGACTTGTACACTTGCAGAAGACTACTTGTCAAATCGCACCTTCCGCTTCAAAGTGGAGGGGGTCCTGTCCGACAGCAGACCCATAAGGGCTGGTGTTCCGCAGGGTTCGGTACTTTCCCCGACCCTATACTCGCTATACACCAGCGATATCCCAAAGACGGCTGGAGTGGAGTTGGGATTATTCGCCGACGACACCACGCTCTTCACCGATTCGAGTGAATGCAGGATCTACATCCGTCTCCGGAACGCGATCAGTGTGCTAAGCCACTGGTTTAGGACCTGGAGAATTGATGTGAACCCTGAAAAAAGCCAGGCCGTACTCTTCTCTAGGAAGAGTTATCCCCGAAAACCTTCGCGCGAAAAGCGCATAGTCCAATCGAAATTTCAAAACCAAATATCGATGTTCAATAAACTCTTCCCATGGGTTAAGGAAGTGAAATACCTAGGGGTCGTTCTAGACCGTAGGTTATCCTTCGAACAACATATTAAATATGTCAGAGATAAAGCGGCCTTCGTCTCCGGTCGACTTTACAATCTCACAAGCCATTGTAGCAAAATGTCGCTAAGACATAAATTGTTACTATACAAGATCTGTGTTCGGCCGATAATGTCCTATGCGTGTGTCGCGTTTACGCACGCACATAGGTGATATCTGAGAACACTCCAAGCCATCCAAAATAAGTTCATGAGGCGTGCTACAAACGCACCCCAATACACGAGTAGCGCAGATCTCCACAGAGATCTCGAGATCCCCACGGTGGCGGCCTTTTTTAAAGAAATATCGTCAAGATATTTCGAAAAATTAAGGATCACCAAAATCCGTTAGTGGCGGGTCCATGAAACTTACACCCCATCCCCAAATTTCACCTGTTTTGAAAGGCCTAAGCACGTCTTGATTGATGACGACGACGTCATTACAAAAACAAACAAAAGATTCCGGGCCGCGTCCCCGTAATCGCAATAACACACGAACACAGTAGGTACACTACACACAGTTCGTAGCCAGAATCGCGGTCCCATGTTTCACGGTTCACACGAGATTGTCTCGGGTAACCGTCCGAAATACGATCCTCTCCCAACACGAGTGGCCCCCGGGGCCTCTCACCCTCCCCCTCCCCCGTATGTTGAAGGTCTTCGCTTCGTTACAGAGTTCGAATGCGTCACGACGTTTTCTCTTTTCTTCTTTTTACCTGCGAGCCTTCGTTCTCGCAGGTCTCCTCAGATGACGCTGTAAAGGCCTCCGGGCCAACAGAATCCCGTGGATGGCTTTTAGTCGGTATGTTTCTCCTTCTGAGATCCGAGTCCGACACTGTTCGTTTCGGTGGCCTCCCGGTCAGGATACGTTCGGGCGTAAAGCATTTTCCTCCACGGTTATCAACAAAAAAAAAATCATTTGTCACTGTGCGGTCGCTCATCGTAGAGTCTACTCGGTTGATAATGCCTTGTTTTAAGGCGAAACACGTGTCGCGTTTTGGTTGGTGGTATATGTTACCTGGTTTGTGTGTAGTGGTGGTGGTGCATACAGTGGAATTAGTGCACGCATCTGTGGCTCCCTCCCACAGTGGAGCTCTTCTTCTCTTCAGACCAGGTAACATATACCTTTTTATATTTACATGCGGAATGGTGCGAAGTAATTATTCAATGATAACTTTAATTTCCGCAAAGTAACGCCCGTGTCAATTAATTATCTGATAGGAAATAAACATTTTATTATAAATTTAATTGTGATTGCACGCCGTTCGGGGCAGTACATATTGCCCATTAAATATTGTATCACCATATCACTACCATGTATCTGCAATATATAAATTTGAATTTGGATAAATGCTATTTTGTGTAATTTAATGATCTAAATACTTTACAAATTCTCATTAATCTAGATATAAACCTAGAAAATCCAAATGTAACAATAAAAGGCTGCTATTATCACTGGTGCAAAAATATTTGTAAAAATGCCAAAAGTTTAAAAATTATCAAAGCAAACCCGAAAAAAGAATTGTCGCTCTAACAGCGGCCTTACGGCTCTTGCCACCACAATGAACTTTAGAAGGATGGGAGTATATCAAAACCCATATTTATAGAATTAATCATATAAAAATAGCCAGATATCTACGTTACATCGAAAATTATTGTTTAAAAATTCACTCCCCAGATGTTTTTAGCGTATAAGGTGAAAGACATCGTACCGATAATGTGTCCGAAGGTTTTCATTCGAAACCAATAAAGGGAATTAACAAGACAACAGTTACTTTGTTGAGAACCACGAATAAAATGAATAAATACTTAAGTATGGGAAGCTTTAGTAGAAAAAAGAAAGAGTAAAAACATTGTGGATGATGACTTAATACTTGATGTTCAAATGCAATTAATCAATGGTGATATTACTAAGGCCAAGGCTTTAACCCTAGAAGCCCAATCTTCGTAAATTTGACGTATACCGCGGCGAAATATCTCTGTCTCTTTCACGTTTACCATCGGATCGCCGCTAACTTCTGAACCAACTCGTAGCCATTGAGACCTCGCAGGACACAGTTGCGTCATCTCGGTTTGTTCCGCCATTTCATTGTAATAGAGAGGTTGCACGTCATTTTGACGTATAATTGGGCTTTGTGTAACTTTTGAAATTGTTTCTATTTTTTTTACTTTTGTGAAAGAAGAAGGGAAGGAAACGTAAACGGAATGAAGAAAGCTGGAAACCGAACAAAGATAAAAGCTGGAAAACCATATATTAGCAGGAAAAATAAAGAAATCAAACCTCGTTCTGTTCAACCACCCCGTGGTGATAAATGTAGGCTCAAATGCTGTAAAAAGATAACTGTAGATCAAAAACAAAAAATTTTTGATGTATATTGGAATCTCAGCCAAGTTGATGCTCAAAAATCATTTATTATGTCGTGTATGACCAATATAACTCCAAACTATAAATATACAAATGCTTGTAATCCAAGAAATTGCAATCGGGCATTCCATTTCTTAGTAGAAGGGCAATCGGTACGAGTTTTTGAAACGGTTTTTATGAAAACCTTAGATATTTCTGATCGTGTTATATGTACTGTCAAGAATAAAATAGATGAATATGAAATTGTAGCAGCAGATATGAGAGGACAGCACAACAACCATGTAAGGGTTGATGAACAGTTACTAAACGATATCAAACAGTTCATAGATGGAATACCAAGAATAGAATTCCATTATATTAGGCAATATTCTACTCGTGAATACATTGATGGTGGTAAAACAATTTCAGATCTTTTCAGGGACTTTAAAGAAAATCAAACCTCGTTCTGTTCAACCACCCCGTGGTGATAAATGTAGGCTCAAATGCTGTAAAAAGATAACTGTAGATCAAAAACAAAAAATTTTTGATGTATATTGGAATCTCAGCCAAGTTGATGCTCAAAAATCATTTATTATGTCGTGTATGACCAATATAACTCCAAACTATAAATATACAAATGCTTGTAATCCAAGAAATTGCAATCGGGCATTCCATTTCTTAGTAGAAGGGCAATCGGTACGAGTTTTTGAAACGGTTTTTATGAAAACCTTAGATATTTCTGATCGTGTTATATGTACTGTCAAGAATAAAATAGATGAATATGAAATTGTAGCACCAGATATGAGAGGACAGCACAACAACCATGTAAGGGTTGATGAACAGTTACTAAACGATATCAAACAGTTCATAGATGGAATACCAAGAATAGAATTCCATTATATTAGGCAATATTCTACTCGTGAATACATTGATGGTGGTAAAACAATTTCAGATCTTTTCAGGGACTTTAAAGAAAATCAAATTGAAAATAACAAAGCAGCTGGTAGATATTGCACATTTTATAAAGTATTTACACAAGATTATATTTCATTTTTTCGTCCCAGAAAAGATCAATGTGATTTATGTTTGCAATACAAGAACTCGACGACTGAACAAAAAGTATTGCTCAAAAAATCGTACGATGCCCATTTAGAAGAAAAAACATTGAGCCACCAAGAAAAACAGTATGATCGTGGCGAAATAGACGATTACTGCCACTGTTATTATCTGTGACCATAGAGTAATACACGTATAACCTGGCATTGATATTGTGATTTTAACATTGTTACTGTCATTTACTTTAGTAAACTGACATTCATGTTATAATTAGACCGATTTTGATAAATATTAAAGGTAATAAAATAAAATACAGTAAGGGCCTAAAAACAAATAAATAAAGTTATAAGACCAAGTATTCAAAAGTGAGAAAGTCTACAACAAAACTGAATAAAAAATAAAGTGCATATGTTAAAACACAAGGAATGTCAATATTATGTACTAATTACTTCACCTTGATTATTAAAGGAGTGAAAAGACTTGCTTGTAAGCGAAACGCCTTGCTCTTTTGATGTCATCACTCTGCTTCTGATATGTTCTAGAAAGATTATTAGTTCGCGCTGTTTCTTGCTAACGAGTAAAATTTTATGGGCTTTGCTGCGAATGAGAGACCTTCTTGCTCACTGAAACACTGTCTTCATGTCGAGGACTATTGCCAGCCCTGTTAGACGACGGTGCAGAAGCAAACTTGACCTTCAGAGCTTCCAACTCATCTTCAGTGGAGATCTTCTTTCAACCTTCAGGAAGCTTAATATGAATAATCCCATCATGACTCCAAACATATTTAACCCCAAAATACTTACGGGCATTTTTGTGAACTGCTTGTCGTGTTTTCGTCAAAAATTCACAGATTGAGACAGTGGATCCTTTCAATTTGGATTTTGCCTTCCAAACCTCTGCTTTATTGTGATGGTCACGAAAATAGGCAAGAACAGGCCTAACTTTATCGCTCTGTCTCGCACCAAGTCTATGGAACTGTTTGAGAGAAGAGTCGGCGACACGTGGAAGACCCATCTTATCACGAATCAGTTAGAGTACCTCATTCTGAGTATTTAACTCTGGAGATTCAGAGATTCCATGAAAAAGGAGGGCTTTCCGTCGATGCCTCATGTTGATCTCATCAATATTTTTCGTACAGTCTAATATTTGCTGACGTAGAAGACTAAGCAATGAAGTTACCAGATCCTTGAAAACGCAGAACTCTTCACGTAACTGTACAATTGTTGTGTTTGGTGAAGTGGATGCTGCATTTAAACGTCTTTCGAATTCCGCCATTTTTATAAATAAACTTCCTTCCAGTTCTTTCTGTATATTTTCCACATCAGAAATATTTGCCATTTTTATGTTATATACAAAAATGTAGTGCTATGAAATTTATGGAGGGAGGGTGTACTATGTAAGTGCTTATAACTTTCTTATATACATGAGATATAACAAAATATCCAGATACTATTACTTATTATAGCAAAAATAAACTATTTTGAAAAACTGTTAAGATTTATTTAAAACATTAATTAAATTACGAGAACTCCAAAACAGCTGTTGTTGGTTTCGCACCTACCCTCAAAAATTTACTGCAAAAAGATGAGGAAATTAAATCCAGAAAGGACATGATAAAAATTCATTCGCTGGTACATAACCAACTATCAGCTTCAATATATAAAAATATGATAAGGTATGTAAATCTAGTATCTTTTTTTCAATTTTCGTATTTTTTTTCTTGAATATTCGGATTTACTACATGTTTATTATTAATATTTTTACTGAGACCTGGCGTGCCGCGAATCTTGATGCATCGGATAAAGAATTATTCCATAACGTAAAAGCAGTGGCTTTTTTTGCAGAACTAAAAAAACATAAATGTAATTGCGACGAAGCCACCAACGTTCACAAACCGTCTACAGGATGAGACGCGTCGCCGACCAGTCGGCCCGACAGGTATAAAATTTTAGGGTCCAGCCGCGACGTCTGTCTGGCTTGTAATCCTGGTCTCTGGTGGGAGCCCTGCTCGCTTGCCGCTGGACTACCCGCTCACTTGCTATGGATTGCATCCTAGTATCGCATAAGAGAGGCAAGAAAGAAGGTTTTCTTCATCCTATCGATAAAGGCGACGTTCCACTGTCAACATACCATGTTGATCATTTGGGACCAATGACTTCGACTCACAAGAACTACAAATACATTCTTATAGTAGTAGACACATATACCAAATTTACATGGATTTACCCAGTGAAGACTTTGAGCACTGATGAGACGTTAGATAAGCTTAAACTTCAACAACAAACATTTGGTGCGCCAGAACGAATCATCACTGACCGCAATGCTGCATTTACCTCGAACGATTTCCGACAGTACTGTAAAGACGAAAATGTAACGCATTATACTATTACGACAGGACAACCCAGAGGCAACGGTCAGGTTGAACGCATTCATCAAATTATAATAGCCGTGTTGAGTAAGCTGAGTGCTGATGATCCAACGAAATGGTACCCCCGTGTATCTAAAGTACAACGATGTCTGAACGGAACATATCAGAGAGCAATTGGAATGAGTCCATTTGAGTTGCTTTTTGGCACCAAAATGAGAGATCAAGATGATGAACTTAATAAATTAATAGAAGAAGAAAAGGTACAGAACTTTAATGAGAAAAGACTGGAATTAAGAAATAAAGCCAAAGAATCAATACAGAAAATACAAGAGGAAAATATAAGAAATTACAATAAGAAAAGAAAAAGAGCATTAACCTATAATATTGGTGATTTAGTAGCCATCAAAAAGACGCAGTTTTCTCAGGGATCCAAGTTATTCCCCAAATATTTAGAACCTTATGAGATCGTCAAATGCAACAGAAATGATCGCTATGCTGTTAAGAAAATAGGACAGAATGAAGGCCCTATCAATACAACCACCTCAGCTGACCTCATGAAGCCATGGGTTACACCCGAACATTATTCATCCGGGACAGATGAAGAGCAGGAAGGCCGTGTCGGATAATTTAATATTTTTATAGACTTTTAATTTTTTGCTGTCTCCGTAAACGATCCTTGAATGTCAATGTCAAGTAATGAAAAAGAAGTGGTCATTAGGAGTTGTCAGATGGAATGATTAACGAAAAGATTTGTTGTGAAGATTAAAAGTTGTTTTTGTGGAAATCCGCTGAGTTTTGCCTGGTTTATGCATTATCCCTACATATATATAGGTAGTTTCTAACATAACCCTTAAAAGTCTCTCAATAATTGTATGACCTATCGCTGTAAAGTTCATACAATCTTCGCCTACTTCGATGAATTCCCGCTGTTGTCCAATCATTAAAAGTCGACTATTCAAAGAGAATGTTTTAGAAGTAAAAACGGCATTAAATTTAATTTTTAGAAATTAAATAATGAACTGTACAAGGCGTTAGTATTGTCATGGTAAGGCAGCACTGGTAGTTTTTTTATTAAAATACTACTAAAATCTCTTTGCGATATAAATTTATCGCAACAAACACAGCTTTCCTTATACGTGTGCTTTGTCGGTCGTGAGACAGACTAACAAATTGACCAGAGTGGTCAGAACTTAACTTAATCTGTGCAATGGTTTGACATCTGTAAAAATATTGTCTATGCACGTCGCACTTGACTCTGTTATTCTTTTTTGCTCATAAAACAAGTTCACAAGATTGAACGACTTTAACAATGAGAGAAATCTAATAGTAATAGAAGAAGCTTCCAGGAGATTAATATTAAAGTCTCCGCATATGACTACCGATCTATTCTGTTTATGAAGTTTAAGTAAAGCTTCTTCCATAATTCTTTCAAAACACTCATATAAGGCGCAGGGCGGTCGGTATACGACAACAACAATGAAATGCTCAAGCTCAACGCAAGCCATTTCTATAGTTCTCTCAACAGAGAAAAAAAAGGTGCGAAAGCCGAGTTGTTGGGTGGTCGGAATTTCGAGTCGAGAGACCCGAGTTCGATCCCAGGTGGCAGTACCAATGAGTTTTTCAAAAACTTATGTACGAATTTAATCGTTGGCTTGGACATAAAGACGGCGACGGGCTCACCACCTGTCACGTTGTCCCAAAAATATCTTCGGTAGAAGGTGGGTCAAAGGGACTTGTCTAGACTTGACCTTTGTCTACCCCTGTATTGGGAATTGCGTGAAGATATTTTTTTTATTTTCTCAACAGAGAGGCTCACAATGTCTTTACGTTCCTTAAATGACAAGGACTTACTCAATAGTATTAAAGAGCCACCACGTAAAGCTTTTTTTCTATTGAAAGAACTAACAACCTGGTGCCTACTGAAGTTAAACACAAAGTTATCATTTTTTAACCAATGTTCAGTGACACATAATATATCAACATCATTACTATTTAAAAACAATTCAATTTCTAAATCTTTACCTAAAAATTTTGATGAATATTTTGATGCATACTATTCTCTTTAAAATTCTTTTGATAAATATTGTTATTGCAAGAGATTTCCTTTATTGTCTTATTATTTAATTTAAAGTGCTTGGAACAGATTCCAAATTACTTGTCACATTAAGCTGCTCAACATAAGCAGATGTCGGTTTAGCCAAATTCTTGGCTGAGGTAAAATGTAAAAACTAGGATAGCGCATCTGCTATCAATCTTGTATTATATTTGGATAGGAAATACCTATCTTTTATTAAAGAATTCTTAATAAGAATGTTAGTATCAATTAAATGGAATCTATCAATGTTATTATTTTGACATGTCAAATGTTTACAATTATTACATATTAAATTATTTAATTGAATGTTTATATTTATTTGTTTATAATTATTTAATTATTAAACAATAAATTATTTAATAGTCTACTTATCCCAGGAATGGGGTAGGTTGACCAGTTTTTCCTAAAAAAAACTGGCCTGTACTTATTATTATAATGAATAACACACTTTTTGCCACTATTTTTCAAAGCTTAATAGTATATCTATTAATTGAACCCGTTTTTAAAAATAATATAACTTTATTAAAAATTTCTTTACAGTATAAAAAATAATATACTCTAAAGAATAAAAATATAAATATTTAAGCTGAAAATTGGTCAACCAGCCCCGGTCTCCCCTAATTCAGCCATGAGTAATCATTTGAAGCCCAAGCATCCAGTTTATAAAAAAAAACCGGTGAAAGTTCAAAGCAAGTTATGGCTCCGGGACATGTCGTTCCCAGCACAAGTGCATCTTCATCATCAGCAGAAAAACAACTAACACTGTCGGAATCGTTTGAAAGAAAATTTCTTTGGAATGTAAAAGATACCAAAGCCAAGAAATATCATTATTTAATTTCAGAAATGATTGCTCTAGAGCAATCATTCTCTAGAGCATTCATTTTCTACGATACCGAACGGCTCGTTATCTAGATAACGAGCCGTTCGGTATCGTAGAAAATGTCGGGTTTAAAAGGCTTCTAGAACAAGCGCTACCTCGTTATGAATTACCAAGTCGCACATATATTTCTCAAAAAATTGTGCCCGATATCTACAATAGAATTCACGACAAAATTAAAACAAACATTACAAAAGCTATTGCAGTTTCTCTTACTTCTGACATTTGGACCTGCCTGCACAATAGTTCCAGCTTTCACAGCCCATTGGTTTCTTCGGAATTTCAGCTGCAACTCGGCGTTCTTACTATGAAACCGTTTCAGGATCACACACTAGAAGCGTCTGTGTGTAGCTCACACACTGGAGAAAATATAGCAGAGGAACTGAACGCTATTGCTGCTCGCTCGGATATTGATAGAAATAAAATTAATTTACTAATCCATGATAGTGGCGCTAATATGGTGAAAGGAGTTCGAGTTGCAGAGTATGATTCTGCTAGATGTTTTATACATTCACTTTAGCGAGTTGTAAATAAGGCAATGAAGATCCAAGCTGAAGTATTAAACATGATTGCTACTGGAAAACGTCTAGTAACTCATTTCAATCATTCAGGTTTAGCACAAGAAAAGTTGCTAGCAATTCAAAAGGATCCCCATCATCAGTTCAGTGCAGGAACATCAACACGTGGGGTGCTATGCCGGGTAACCTTCACGTGTGCTCAGCTGCTGCTTTCTCTCTCAGACCTTTAGGGAGTGTGAGCAGAAGCAGAGCCGGTGCACCCTGGGCGAAAAGAAGGGCTTTGAGTAGCGTTGCATCGGTGGACTTTGGAAAGTTTCGACCAGTACAAGTCACCTCGGCAGCCGTCACTTCGAAGAGCTCGGTGGATAGGCAGAAAGGTTGAGTTTTACTCCCTAGACGCTTTGAAGCAAGAGGCTTTGGGTGACCTCACCCCTTCTAAAACAGTTACTTTCCGTCCACACATCCCTGTGTGCGCAATGTAACCGGCGGAAAGTAACTGTCTGCTAACGCACACCCCATCCCTTTCATTGGAAAGGGCAAAGGTCGTGCACCTCACATGCGTGGCTGGTCAGCCCACACATATGAGTGGCGAATTCTCAGCTGGACTAGCAAACCAGTACTTCAGCCTACGGACCCACCCCAAGGCGCTGGGAGCGCCACCGGGGTCACTCGGTGAGGCTAACAGCGACGAGGGGCGGGGGAGTTGCAAGAGGCACGCAGGTCCCCACGCGCAAGTAAAATCACCGCGATGTCGGAGACACCGATGAACCCGCGAGACGGAACAGAGTCTCAGGAAACCGAACACCATATGCGCAGCCCCTGTAAGAATCCACCTACAGCCACCACAATCTCCGTCCTCGACATCGTCGTCGTCGTCAGAGTACTCTCCCGCGCAAGAAGTACCGCTGCCTAGGGAGAGAACCAGCGTCGGCACATCAACAACGTATCTAGACCTGCCCCCGACATTGGAACGGGGGGACACTAAGAAAACAGAAACGCAAGGAAAGTGCGCTCTAGTCGCCGCGAGTTGTGCAACTCAACCTGACCGCTCGCTACCAAATGCAACAACAACAGCAACACCACCAAAGAAGACTCGCGGTAGTGGACTGCCCATTAATGGAGCGGAACATATTTGACCCGGGTCAATCACGGATTCTACCCCAGCGCGAACGAGCAACGCAACCGCCGCGAGTTCCGCAACCGTTGCCACGAAGCGCAATTCCGCCGGGCACGGCACCCGCGCTCTCCCAAGAATTGGGAACTGAGTCTCACACTTCGGGGGAACCGGGTCTCAACTCAGCTCGGCGAGCGGCTCGACAACGCACACCACCCGAAATCGACGAGATGTATCTACAGGAGGACAAGCGCGTATGCGCAGCCCCTGTAAGAATCCACCTACAGCCACCACAATCTCCGTCCTCGACATCGTCGTCGTCGTCAGAGTACTCTCCCGCGCAAGAAGTACCGCTGCCTAGGGAGAGAACCAGCGTCGGCACATCAACAACGTATCTAGACCTGCCCCCGACATTGGAACGGGGGGACACTAAGAAAACAGAAACGCAAGGAAAGCGCGCTCTAGTCGCCGCGAGTTGTGCAACTCAACCTGACCGCACACCCGGCGACTATATAAGCGAAGAAATGTCCCCCCCAACCCCGTCTCCACGCATCCGGAAAGAGATGCGTAGAGTCCAAGAAGGAGATAGGGCCACGCCTACCGCCCCGCCTCCCATGGTACCGGTCGCACAGACCTATGACGCGCAGGCAGAGCGTTGTCCAATTCCGGGGCCGTCAAATGCGCCAATGGCGACGACGACCTACGCAAATATCAAAAATAAATAGCAACGCCTCGACGACCGCGCAGCCCACCAATATCACAACAACAACAACGTGAAACCAAAACCAAAACGGAAACCAAATCATATCCCCCAATCGTGGTAGAGTGCATGCCCGACTGGGCGAAACACTTTAAAGTGTTGCATAGCCGGTTAGGGCATGCGCCGAGTGCACGCCCGTTTGGGAAGGGGGTTCGATTCCGTCCCCAAACCGAGGAAGAATATAGGACGGTGCAAAAATACCTTGTTGAGCGTAGCAAGGTCGATGCTACGCTAGCGTGGTATTGCTATGCACCGTCGACTGAGCAACCGACAAAGGTTGGTTTGCGCGGTCTGCCCGCCGAGACCAATCCGGAGGACATCGAGGAGGCCCTGAAGGAGCTAGGCTTCCCTGTGACCTTCGTGAGGTCCATCCCACCGAAAAGAGGTAGACCCGGATGCCTCTTCCATATTAAAATGGACCACATTCCCGACGAGGAGCTCAGGAGGCTGTACGGGATACACGAGCTCCTCTATATGCCAGGCATAATTATAGAAGCCTGGCAGGGCAGGGAAGGACCAGCCCAATGTCACAGGTGCCAGGGGTTCGGACACTCCTCGTACAACTGCTATAGGCCCTTCAAGTGCGTTCGATGCGCAGGGGATCACCCGGCGGCGGACTGCACTAAATCCAGGGATAGTCCGCCTTAGTGCGCCAATTGTGCAAAGGCGCACACAGCAAATGACAGGCGCTGCCCGGTACTGCAGCGCATTGCCAGAAAGAGGGGTATCAGAATACCCCCTCCGGTACCCACCCGAGGCTCGACGGCGCAACCGCCCAAGGCCAAAAGCCGAGAAAGGCCACAACACCAAATACGCCAGGCAGCGCCACGGGTGCCCCAGCCGCAAGAGCGGCGAATGGAGAGAGCACCCACACAAATAGCCGCCCCCACGTTCGCCGCGGTGACAACTTTAGCACCACCGGCAAACAATGCCACTGAGAGAGGTGTACAACCCTCTCAGAAAAAGAAAAAGAAGAGGAGGGGAAAGAAGAAAAATAAGGGGACAGCCACGTCCGAGGCTGTAATAACCTCCACACCCCACCCCCCCCATCGTTGCCACCGCTGAAGGGCCTAGGACCAAAAAACGGGCCAGAAAACCTCAGCATGCGCAAGTGCAACAAGCACAGATCGCACACACCGTAAGGGGGAGAACCGAGGCCTCCCCCCCCACAACACACGCCACCGACGACGATTGAGGAAGCACTTGCGCAATTGGTCACCGTCGTAATCAAGATCCTGGGAGACGTCGTCACGGCGATGACCACGGGAGCTGACCCCCTAACAGCGGTAGTTACCGCACTGGCCCGTCTGACTACGGCTAAAAATGGCTGAGTTGAAAGTATTATACTGGAACGCCGGCGGTATTAAGATCCACACCGCCGGACTAAGAACGCTTGTCCAGCAGTACGATATCCAGGTGGTACTGTTGGGAGAAACAAAGCTTAGGCCAACTCAGCCATTCAAACTCCCTAATTTCTTCGTGTATCGACGCGATGAGATATCCCCCGAAAGCATAGCTTATAGAGGCGTAGCTGTGTTAGTAAGGAGAGATCTAATACACGAAGAATTAGAGCTGCAGCCGTATGTCTCAACTAGAACAATAGGTGTACGCCTACGGATAGCCGGAGAGGAGCATAGGATATATGCAGCTTATCGCCCTCCCGGTTCCCCCCTAAGCCCCTCGGACATCCACTGCATCTTCGATGGGACATCGCCTGCCATAATTGCCGGGGATTTAAACGCTAAACACACGGCATGGGGGTCGAACACCATATCCCCCAATGGCAAGGCATTATACGAAGATGCAGAGAAATGGGGATATGAAGTGTTAGGCACAGAATCGCCAACACATATCCCCACAAACAGGAAACACCGACCGGATGTTATAGATGTCGTACTGTGTCACGGTATCACTCACCCGGTCCAAACGGAGGTGCTGTACGACCTGGATACGCAGCACCTACCGGTCTACTTCACAATCTCACAAACAATGAACTCCGTAGCGCCCAGAGGAACTAAGAGAAGAACCGACTGGGACACCTACCGAAGTGGACAAGCGAATATCGGATACGGCGCGCCGATAATGACAGCAGACGACGTAGAAGTGGCCGACAAATATATTAGAGATAAGATACATCAAGTGTATCTGTCGGCCACTAAGACGGTACCTGTAGCGCGCCGTAAGGATGAACTACCACTTCGGCTGAGAACGTTAATAAAAAAGAAAAGAGAAGCCAGGAAACTCTGGGCGCGCACACGTTGCTCACTAGTTAAAACCAAGTTAAATCGGCTAACGGAGGAGCTGTCGGAAGGGATTCAAGCTCACCGCAGTCACACATGGGATAGTCGTATAGTAGAGAGCGCTGACTATCCCCCATCTTTACACCAACTTAACCGACAGCTTCTACGGAAACCACCTCCGATTTGCCCACTAGTGGACAACGTGGGCAACCGGTACTACGGAGCCAAGGACCGGGCAGAGATCTTGGCACAACATCTCGAGGGGCAATTTAAGCCTAACACTGCTGCAGCGGTCGCCGCAGAATTCCACGAACATGTCGAGCTACGCGTACAGGAGTTTATGGAAGCTCCGGTGCCGCCACTAAGCGGGGATGATTTTATTTCCCCCGCTGAAGTGAGAAAAGTGGCATTGCGCTTGCCACTGCGCAAAGCGCCGGGGCACGACGCTATAACGACCGTCGCGTTAAGACAACTGCCGAGAAAAGGATTTGTTGCGCTATCCCGTCTTTACAACGGGATATTGCGCACACTACACTACCCCACGGAGTGGAAAAAAGGAAGAATAGTCGTACTGCCGAAACCCGGAAAAGACAGGAAGTCTCCGGCAAGCTATCGCCCTATAACATTGCTATCGTACGCAGCAAAGTTATTCGAGAAGTTACTGCTACGGAGGCTCCGCCCGCTCGTAGAGCCACGCGTAGAACAACACGGCTTCCGTAGCGGTCATTCTACAACGACGCAATTGGCCCGTGTGTTACACTATTTAGCGGCCGAACAACATCGCGACCGCTGCTGTCTGGGGGTCTTACTAGACATGGAGAAGGCCTTCGACAGAGTGTGGCATACGGGTCTAATATACAAACTACTGCAAGAGGAAAACATACCACCTGGCTACGTACGATTAGTAGAATCGTTCTTAGTAGGGCGTAGGTTCTACGTCACCGTCGAGCAAGCCGATTCGGCGGTACGCACTATAGAAGCAGGCGTTCCACAGGGCAGTTGTCTTTCTCCTTGCCTGTACGCAATCTACACCAACGACATCCCCACGCTCGAGGGTCGCGTCCGAGAGTGGGAAGACGATGTCATGCTCGCACTCTACGCGGACGACAGCGCGTACTTTACGTCGTCCCGTCGGGCAAACATCGCTGCCAAGAAGATGCAGCGACTGTTGGACCTATTACCTGAATGGTTAGATAAATGGCGGATGACTATTAATGTCGGGAAGACATCCGCCATAATCACCAATCGCCGTGGGCGCGTGCCACCACAACTCGAATTAATATCTTGGTTGCCGGATAGATAAATCGCTACGACTCACCGCGCAGGTGGACTACGCGATAAGTAGCGCGAGAGCAGCGAGGGCGGTTCTCTATCCGGTACTTTCAACAAAAAAACTACCTGTAAAAACCAAGATAGGTATATATAAAACATACATAAGATCCAGACTAACTTACGCGGCGCCCGCGTGGTACGCGTTCACCTCAACATACCAACGTCGGCGACTACAGGTCCAACAGAATATAGTACTACGTACTATAGTTGGAGCGGGTCGCTTTGTACGCAATGATGTCATCGCCAGGGACCTAAAAATGGAAACTGTTGAAGAATTCGTGGTCCGGGTGTCGCGCGGAATGTACGACCGCGCTGACAACGGGCCACACGAACACCTGGCCTGGCGATCCAGGAACGACTACCGCTACACGCTCGACCACCGGAGTGGCGACCCCTCCCGAGAGATATTCTCTCACTGCCACCCGGCCCGGGGGGGACCGGGGAAGTGCAATAAAGTCCCGACATAAGACGTAAAGTACGTAACACGCCTACACAACGCCGCTGAACGGCGGTACTCAGGACCGGGGGAGCAGCAGCCCCCTGAGAAGACGCCCGAGTCAGGAGGCAATGCCTCGAAACTCGCAGCCCATAAAGGGGGGCCTTTTACACCCCCCTGATATGGATGACCCTAACGTCACGCACCCTGGGCGCCGGTAAGCAGAACTCAATTGCATCTTGCCGGCCGGCGGCGAATGACCCGTGCGAGCTGGGTTTCTCCCTCCTCTCTGTTGGCAGAGAGATATACGGACGAGCTTAGGGCGGCTTTGTGTTCCCCCACCCGGTCACTTGGTAGGTACGGAAAGGAGTCATTCCGACTCTACCAACGCCCAAACCACGGAACCCCTCGGGCGTGTCGTGGATCACGTCTCGCGGCGCCTCGGGACCGAGGAGTGTTGGCTTAAACTCCCGCAGTCGCGAGGATGTGAACCTCTTTAAAAATCACCCGAGGCTCAAGAGTTGGCATCGCCGTAAGGAGCTGAATGGCTGACGGGAAATTTAGTCGATAGTGTTGCCCCCGTCAGGGTACCGGCCGACCCCCTGACGGGTGAAGTGCTATTTAGCGCAGGCTTATCCAAGCAAGAGGGCTCTGCTTGTGATGGACTCAGTATGACCCTCCGACTCGTGGGATTAAATATGGAAAAAGAGACAAAAAAAATACATCTAATGTAAGTGAACAGGAAAAGATGCAATCTGCTTCTGAATCAGATGCAAGCTTACGAAGTATCTAGATAGGTTCTTTTAAGACCGGCGGACGAGGTGTAAAAAACCGAGGACCGAAGATAAGACGGATAAATCAGGGAAACGCGTTGTTGTCAAGCGATAGTGAAGCACTGGCAAGTCCAACGCCTTCGATAAGGGATTTGGGGGACAGAACATTTGCTGAACCCAAGCGAAAGGAGCCGACTCAAAATGCCGAGGAGATGGAAAATGTAGCTATAACAGCTGAAATAAATCGCACTGCCTTAGGTCCGCTGACAGACAAAATAGATGAGCGAACAGCTGTAGCTCTGAATAAATAATTTATAGAAAACGTAGGTGTCATAATGATGGTTGCCTCGTTGGCTTGACTCTTGTTGGCTTGGCTCGGTGCCATGACTCTTGACTGACGTGGAAGATGGAAAGGTGAGACCATCACTTGATAAGACTAAGGCTGTTATGAAATATCCGGAACCGAGGAAATAGAAGCAATTGCACAGCTTCATTGGAATGACATCTTACTTCCGCAAGTACATCTGCACCTACTTCTTCTTTTCTCTGCATCACCCTTTAGGTAGACTGGCAGATAATGCCTCAGGCATTAAGTCCGCCTATATGCATAGTTCATTTATGTGTATGAAGTGTTAATAAATAAATAAATAAATACATTCCAAATTATGCTCTATTGGCCAAACCACTCACCTCTTGAGGAAATATACCAGTTTTTCTTTTGATAATATACAGAGACAGACAATCAATGTGTTAAAGCAGAAATTGGCAAGTGGCCCAGTTTTATCTTTGTTTAACCTTCAACTAGAGACTGAGCTACACACAGACGCTTCTAGTGTGGCTTATGCAGCTATACTGCTGCAGTGGGAACCGACTGGTGAGTTACATCCTATTCACTACATGAGAACGAGAACAACTGATGCTGAAAGCAAATACAGTAGCTATGAGCTGGAGGCCTTAGCCGTAGTCCAGGGTGTTAAAAAATTTTATCATTACTTATTTGGGATTAAATTTAGAATTATCACAGATTGTCAAGCTTTTAGTATGACTTTAAGGAAACGAGATTTGACACCTAAGGTGGCTAGATGGGTGCTTTTACTTGACCAATATATTATTTTGTCGAGATAGCGAGACCCTTAAATGCTCAGACAATAGAAGATATATTGAACGCGGATTCTGACTCAGAAGATATCAGCGACAACGATGGAATAAGCAATATTGAGCAGACACCAACACACGAATCGGATAGCAGTGAAGACATTATTCCTGATATTGAAGCACTATCTTCAGGGAGTGACGGTGAAACTGTTGCAGGACCGAGTCAAAAGAGTTACTATGGAAAAAACAAATACAAATGGTCCAAAAATCCACCAGCACCTTCATGCACTCGTCAAAATAATATTAATAGACAAAGACCTGGATTGATTGGACCAGCAGACTACCAAAAAATCATTTGAGTTGCTCATAGATGATAATATTATACAAATTATAACAAATTATACCAACAAAAAATGACAGAACGCCTTTTGCTTTGGTCTTTTTTTTTTTTGGTTGGTCTTTTGCTACTAACTGGTGTATTCAAATCTGGACATGAAGATCTTTGTGGCCTCAGATGGAAACGGTCGCAGAAATTTTTAGAACGACCATGGCTCTGAAAAGATTTTTTTCCATTTTTTCAGAACTTCGGTTTGATCATACTGCATCAAAAGATGAACGAGAAACTGTTGATCGGGCGGCACTGATCTCTGAAGTGTTTAACAAGTTCATAGAAAATTGTCAGAAGAAAGCTGTTCTGAATATATAACCATTGACGAAATGCTATGTCCATTCCGGGGCCGAAGTTTGTTCCGTGTTTATGTGTAATCGAAGCCAGCTAAATACGGCATAAAAATATTATGCTTATGTGATGCTAAAACTCATTACTTACATAATGTTTTCATATATACAGTGAAACAGCATGATCGTGCCAGTAGTCAACAATTCATTCCTACACAATCTGTACTAAAATTGGCTTCTCCAGTTTTCGGATCAAACAGAAACATAACAGCAAACAGTTTTCTTCAGTGGAGCTGGTGGGTATATTGCTAGAAAAGAATTTGACGTATGTTGGGACATTAAGAAAAAATAAACGTGAAATTCCTCCCGAATTCCAACCACATAAGCAACGACAACCTGGAATTTCTGTTTTTGGATTTATTGGTAGCACAACATTCCTTCAGCAACAGGTTCGAGAATGTTTAAATAGCATTGATGCCATTAACATGCATCATAGGTGAAAGGCATTACTTATAACCTATAAAGTACCTACAATTTGTTATGTTCATCACGGTAAACGATGCCAAATACCTAATGATAAATTAATCCAAAATAGTTGTCTTTTTTAACATTTTGAAGTTATGGGTTTTATTTTGCTTATTTCGGTATTTTCTGTTGCCATCAGCATACTTTGCATGGACGCACGGCAAAAATATTGGCGCTTGTGCCTATACAGCATGCTCCCTCAGATACCAGTGATAGGTCCGACATGGACAATGCATTGGCAGATCTGCATACTCCAAGTTTAGCTTCATCATCATCACCATCTCTAGATTCATCTTTAGAGGGACTGCATATTTTAAGCTGTCCTGAACCTGATGCTGAAGATCATGACACTGGGGACGATCCACCTGAATTTGATTTTACAGAAACATCATTGCAATTGACTCCAGTTTTACGTCAAATTTGCCCAGCTACGCCGACTAGAGAACCGAACTACGAGAACATACCTTTCTTATCTTCTATACCATCTCTTCCGCCTGAAGCCCCTTTATCAACTCCTGAAAGTGCTACCAGGAAAACTCGAGCCCAAAGGCACATTACTCTAGTGCTGGCTAAAAGACGAAAGAAAGTTCCGAAATTTGTACTAACCTATAAATGGAAAAAAAGCGTCACCTTCCGTCATCAAGCTACAATTATAGAAAACCAAGACCATAATATAATGAATGCCTTTTTCCTGCCCACTGCAGATTCCCTAGAATATTTTAATTTTTTTTTTCTTCAGACATTGTGACCGATATTATTGTACAGTCAAATCTATACTCTGTTCAAAAAACTGGCAAATCTATTCAAGTGACGGAAGACGAAATGCGTGATTTTATAGCTATCCATATACTTATGGGTATTGTCTCAATGCCTAGTTACCTAGACTATTTGAGCAGTAGATTCCGGTATGCTCCGATAGCAGATCTAATGAGTTTAAAACGCTATCAACAGATTCGTAGATTTCTACGCTTTGCTGATAATAGCTTAGAAGATACTGATAGATATTACAAAGTAAGACCAATAGCAGAAAAAATAAGAAAAAACTGTTTGCTGCAAGAAAATGAAAACAAATTTAGTATAGATGAGATGATGATTGCTTATAAAGGAAGAAAGGCAGGCAACAGAAAGCAGTACATGAAAGATAAACCCAACAAGTGGGGATTCAAAAATTACGTGCGAGCTGGAGTAAGTGGCATGATTTATGACTTTATCCTATATGGAGGAGATACATTCCGTTTTCATAAATTCACTGAACAAGAAATTTCAATTGGGTTTGGGGCACAAATTGTAATAGCTCTGTGTCAATCTATTCAAAGAAAGCCAGCCTCCATATTTTGTGACAATTTTTTTTTCATCGCCGGAGTTATTTTATATTTTAAAAGAAAATTATGGCGTATTTGGTTTAGGTACGATTCGAATGAACGAAGAAATTCACAATGAAGCATTAATTTTAATTGAGGACATGTGCTTGATGCTTACCAACAAAGTATTAACACAAATAGGAATTATAGCACGCAATCGCCCAATGCACGACTCATTTGATCAAGAATTGAGACGCGAAGCCCAAGACGATTCCGAAACATTACGAGAAATGGTTGATAGAACAGTTCCCCTTTTAAATCAACAACAAAAATATGCCTACGATACGTTCATGAAAGTAGTGAATGATGGAACTGGCGGATTTTATTTTGTAGATGCTCCTGGTGGAACTGGGATAACTTTTTTGTTATCATTGATTATGGCAACGATTAGATCGCAAAATGGAATTGCACTAGCCCTAGCATCATCAGGTATTGCAGCTACATTGTTGGAAGGCGGTCGAACAGCTCATTCAGCTCTCAAGCTACCGTTGAACCTTCAAATTAATGAAACTCCAACTTGCAACCTTTCGAGGAATTCTGCGATGGCGAAAGTGCTGCAGCAAACCAGATTGATCATTTGGGATGAATGTACGATGGCACACAAAAAATCTTTGGAGGCATTAGATCGTTCGATGCAAGATTTACGAAATAACAAAAACCGGTTTGGTGGTGCAATGATATTATTGGCAGGTGATTTTCGACAAATATTGCCCGTTGTTCCACGCTCAACGCCAGCTGATGAACTGAAAGCATGTTTGAAGTCGTCCATTTTTTGGAAATACATTAAAACACTTAAATTGAGTATAAACATGAGAGTCGAATTGCAGGAAGACCAGCCTGGAGAAGTGTTTTCCAAGCAGCTGCTCGATATTGGTAATGGTATTATTCCTGTTGATACATCATCTGGATACATTACATTCCTTGCCAATTTTTGTAACTTTTGCGAAGACCGAACTCATGGAGATGGTATTCCCAAACATTGCTGAAAATTACGTAAATCATGTTTGGCTAAGCGAACGTGTTATATTGGCCGCAAAAAATGTTGATGTGAATGAAATGAATTTTCAGATTCAAGAGAAAATAGCTGGCGAATTGAACAATTACAAATCAGTTGATTCCATTACTAATGAAGATGAAGTTGTCTATTATCCAACAGAATTTTTAAATTCGCTGGAATTGCCCGGCTTACCACCTCATAATCTGCAATTTAAAATAGGATCTGTAATTATTGTTACGGAACATAAACCAGCCACGTCTGTGTTATGGCACCCGGCTTGCGGTGAAGAAATTATTGAACAACGTCATCGAAGCAACAATTTTGAAAGGGAAGTACAAAGGCGAAGATGTTTTAATCCCACGCATCGCTATGATACCGAACGATATGCCATTCAGCTTTAAACGTTTACAGTTTCCAGTGCGGCTTACGTTTGCAATTTCAATAAATAAATCACAAGGGCAGTCGCTAAGTGTATGTGCCATCAAGCTATAAAATCCATGTTTTTCATCATGTCACCTATTCCCGTGTTGGAAAACCATCAACATTATTTGTTTACGCGCCAGAACGTAAAGCTAAAAATATAGTTTATCAAAAAGCATTAGAATAGAGAGAAGCAGTGAAGGATATAGAGGCTATTAATTGCTTTCTAGAGCGCGCGTGGTGTTGAGCTCAGTGTTTACTTCAAAATGACAAGATGTTCAATAGCGATTTGTGAAAATATAAGTGAAATTATTGAACCATATGGAATAAACGCTATTATGAAAATATATATTTTGTTTTTATTTAATAAAATTAGTAAAGTCCTTCTCAGGTAAGGCGAGACCAGGGAAATGGGAATTCATTTTTATATGGAGGATATTATAGATTCCAGTTCAAATTGCGTAGGTACCTACCTACTCATACATAAGATAGGTCAGCTATACAAAATAAAGAGTGCATCAAAGCTAGGATAAGGCGGTACGAAGTTCGCCGGGTCAGCTAGTTTGTTTATTAAATTTAATATTTAATACACATTTACTATACACTACCGACGGAAAGTTTCCGGACAAGCTTCTTTTTTACTTCTTAATTGAAATATGATGCCTAAACACCTTAACTTAATATATAACGAAAACGCTATGTTAGTTTACAAAGTGTGTACGATCGAGTCTTCGACTTTCCTCCCTGCCCCCGCACACTGTTTGTGAAAAACAAAATAAAATCGTCATCCGTAACATTTAGTACGCATTTGGCATGCAACAAAGTGAACGTATTTGAAATATTTTTTGCTATTTCTTATAAGAGTTGGTGCATCAAAGCTAGGATAAGGCGGTACGAAGTTCGCCGGGTCAGCTAGTTTGTTTATTAAATTTAATATTTAATACACATTTACTATACACTACCGACGGAAAGTTTCCGGACAAGCTTCTTTTTTACTTCTTAATTGAAATATGATGCCTAAACACCTTAACTTAATATATAACGAAAACGCTATGTTAGTTTACAAAGTGTGTACGATCGAGTCTTCGACTTTCCTCCCTGCCCCCGCACACTGTTTGTGAAAAACAAAATAAAATCGTCATCCGTAACATTTAGTACGCATTTGGCATGCAACAAAGTGAACGTATTTGAAATATTTTTTGCTATTTCTTATAAGAGTTGGATTATTTTTTGTATTTTTTCGATTTTTTTAGTAGCGATTTTATTATTTCCACATAATTATAATACTTTTAAGGTAAGAAAATTACCTTGTTTTGTGGTATTACTTCCAGTAATCTAAATAAGAAAATGGGCAGGCACCCTAATACATTTATAGAACAATGTGCATCTATTGTTGCTCTTCACAATAAAGGTTTTAATATACGTTATATTGCGAAAAAATTAAAAATACCGCGTTCTACTGCCGGAGATGCTATCACACGTTTTGAAAAAACTGGTTCAAATCAAGACAGAAAACGCAGTGGGAGGCCTCGTGTAACTTCTAAAGCAGAGGATAAGTCCCTAATCATCATGTCTAAAATGAATAGAAAACTTACAGCACCGGAAATTCAAATGCGGTTCAATGAAAGTCATGGTAAACAGATATCAGTAAGTGTAGTAAAGGAACGCTTACAAAAAGCTGGCCTAAATGGCAGAATTTCTACAAAGAAACAACTCTTGCGACGCGGAAATAGAAAGAAAGGACTTGAATGGGCCCTTGAACATAAAGATTGGACAGTAGAAAACTGAAAACAAGTCCTGTGGACTGATGAGTCCAAATTCGAAATGTTTGGACAAAAGCGAAGAATTTATGTTCGTCGCAGATCTTCAGAAAAACAAAATAAAATCGTCATCCGTAACATTTAGTACGCATTTGGCATGCAACAAAGTGAACGTATTTGAAATATTTTTGCTATTTCTTATAAGAGTTGGTGCATCAAAGCTAGGATAAGGCGGTACGAAGTTCGCCGGGTCAGCTAGTTTGTTTATTAAATTTAATATTTAATACACATTTACTATACACTACCGACGGAAAGTTTCCGGACAAGCTTCTTTTTACTTCTTAATTGAAATATGATGCCTAAACACCTTAACTTAATATATAACGACAACGCTATGTTAGTTTACAAAGTGTGTACGATCGAGTCTTCGACTTTCCTCCCTGCCCCCGCACACTGTTTGTGAAAACAAAATAAAATCGTCATCCGTAACATTTAGTACGCATTTGGCATGCAACAAAGTGAACGTATTTGAAATATTTTTGCTATTTCTTATAAGAGTTGGTGCATCAAAGCTAGGATAAGGCGGTACGAAGTTCGCCGGGTCAGCTAGTTTGTTTATTAAATTTAATATTTAATACACATTTACTATACACTACCGACGGAAAGTTTCCGGACAAGCTTCTTTTTACTTCTTAATTGAAATATGATGCCTAAACACCTTAACTTAATATATAACGACAACGCTATGTTAGTTTACAAAGTGTGTACGATCGAGTCTTCGACTTTCCTCCCTGCCCCTGCACACTGTTTGTGAAAACAAAATAAAATCGTCATCCGTAACATTTAGTACGCATTTGGCATGCAACAAAGTGAACGTATTTGAAATATTTTTTGCTATTTCTTATAAGAGTTGGTGCATCAAAGCTAGGATAAGGCGGTACGAAGTTCGCCGGGTCAGCTAGTTTGTTTATTAAATTTAATATTTAATACACATTTACTATACACTACCGACGGAAAGTTTCCGGACAAGCTTCTTTTTTACTTCTTAATTGAAATATGATGCCTAAACACCTTAACTTAATATATAACGAAAACGCTATGTTAGTTTACAAAGTGTGTACGATCGAGTCTTCGACTTTCCTCCCTGCCCCTGCACACTGTTTGTGAAAACAAAATAAAATCGTCATCCGTAACATTTAGTACGCATTTGGCATGCAACAAAGTGAACGTATTTGAAATATTTTTTGCTATTTCTTATAAGAGTTGGTGCATCAAAGCTAGGATAAGGCGGTACGAAGTTCGCCGGGTCAGCTAGTTTGTTTATTAAATTTAATATTTAATACACATTTACTATACACTACCGACGGAAAGTTTCCGGACAAGCTTCTTTTTACTTCTTAATTGAAATATGATGCCTAAACACCTTAACTTAATATATAACGACAACGCTATGTTAGTTTACAAAGTGTGTACGATCGAGTCTTCGACTTTCCTCCCTGCCCCTGCACACTGTTTGTGAAAACAAAATAAAATCGTCATCCGTAACATTTAGTACGCATTTGGCATGCAACAAAGTGAACGTATTTGAAATATTTTTTGCTATTTCTTATAAGAGTTGGTGCATCAAAGCTAGGATAAGGCGGTACGAAGTTCGCCGGGTCAGCTAGTTTGTTTATTAAATTTAATATTTAATACACATTTACTATACACTACCGACGGAAAGTTTCCGGACAAGCTTCTTTTTTACTTCTTAATTGAAATATGATGCCTAAACACCTTAACTTAATATATAACGAAAACGCTATGTTAGTTTACAAAGTGTGTACGATCGAGTCTTCGACTTTCCTCCCTGCCCCCGCACACTGTTTGTGAAAAACAAAATAAAATCGTCATCCGTAACATTTAGTACGCATTTGGCATGCAACAAAGTGAACGTATTTGAAATATTTTTTGCTATTTCTTATAAGAGTTGGATTATTTTTTGTATTTTTTCGATTTTTTTAGTAGCGATTTTATTATTTCCACATAATTATAATACTTTTAAGGTAAGAAAATTACCTTGTTTTGTGGTATTACTTCCAGTAATCTAAATAAGAAAATGGGCAGGCACCCTAATACATTTATAGAACAATGTGCATCTATTGTTGCTCTTCACAATAAAGGTTTTAATATACGTTATATTGCGAAAAAATTAAAAATACCGCGTTCTACTGCCGGAGATGCTATCACACGTTTTGAAAAAACTGGTTCAAATCAAGACAGAAAACGCAGTGGGAGGCCTTGTGTAACTTCTAAAGCAGAGGATAAGTCCCTAATCATCATGTCTAAAATGAATAGGAAGCTTACAGCACCGGAAATTCAAATGCGGTTCAATGAAAGTCATGGTAAACAGATATCAGTAAGTGTAGTAAAGGAACGCTTACAAAAAGCTGGCCTAAATGGCAGAATTTCTACAAAGAAACAACTCTTGCGACGCGGAAATAGAAAGAAAGGACTTGAATGGGCCCTTGAACATAAAGATTGGACAGTAGAAAACTGAAAACAAGTCCTGTGGACTGATGAGTCCAAATTCGAAATGTTTGGACAAAAGCGAAGAATTTATGTTCGTCGCAGATCTTCAGAAAAAATGCATCCCGATACTATAACTCCAACTGTTAAACATGGAGGTGGCTCTGTGATGATGTGGGGGTGTTTTTCATATGCCGCAGTAGGGGATCTCTACAGAATTAAAGGAACCCTGGACAGAAATGGTTACCATCACATATTAAAGACGCATGCTAACCCTTCTGGGATGCGCCTAATTGGCCGTGGGTATGTGTTTCAGCAAAATAGTGACCCAAAGCACACATCTAAGCTGTCTCAACTTATCTTTAAAAAATAAAGAAAATAGTGGAGAATTAAAAATTATGAAATGGCCCCCACAGTCTCCGGATCTAAATCCAATAGAATTATTGTGGGATGAACTGGATCGGAAGGTTAGAAAAATTAATCCCACTTCTTCGGATGATCTTTGGAAAGCTCTTTAAACGTCTTGGAATAATGTACCAAAAAGTGTGTTAAAAAAACTGAAAAAAGAATGCCGCGTGTAGTTAAAAAAATAGTGGCGGTCAGAGGTGGTTTCTTAAATAAAAAGAAAGTGTAGCAGTTTAAAATGAAAGAGATAAAAAATCTTGATGGTTTTAATCGTAGAATGTTATCTTTTAATATTTTTAAAATAAAACTTTAATTAACTTCATTTAATTTACTTTTAAGAATTGTTTTAATAACGACTTTTCGCTCATTACTGTGAAACGCTTATTTCGCGTTGAATATGGTTTACACGACTTAAGTCAGTGTCCAAGTGCTCCTTTAATAAAGAAATGGGTGAATTAGTTCGAAGAGACGGGATCTACACTAAATGTGAAACAAACCGGCGGCCCACGGACTTCTCGGAGCGAAGAGAACGTGCAGAAAGTTTCCGCTTCTGATCGACGCAGGGTCCGCCAACTTTGAATGAAAAACAAGAAACTTCACACAGAGACAATTTTGTTGTTGTGTTAACTGGGTTCCATAATATGAACTAGATAGAGCATATATCTATGCCGTTTTCGCTCGCGATAGTCTAAGCTATACTTGCCATATAAAAAAATTATTTCATCCTTTTATTATTATAATAAAGTATTTATAATGAAAACATGATTTAAAAATATCCTGTTATTAATTGCCTTATTTCTTACATTTGTATTTATAAATCAAGATATACGATCACTTGTTGTCTTATATCTACATTGCAAAAAAAATGTAGTAATGGCAATTTTAAATAATAATCGTTAAAAAAAATAAGTTTTCAAATTTGTTTCAAAACGAGTTCTCGTATGGTTCCGAAATATTTGATATTGCTAATTTTGCTCATAAATTGGAAATTATCGGTCGGGGTTTGAGCTTGCCAAAGAATATAATACTCTCTCCCGTGTTTCAAGTTTAGTTTTGTTGAGTGTCCTTGTTAGCGATAACAATGATCTTCATCAGTGCTTGATAACAATGATCTTCACAAACCTCCAGAACATGACGAAATATCTATGTGGCGTCAATTTGTGCTTAAATAAAAATAATAATTGTTTTTTTTTTACATTATCATAAAGAATAAAGAAGATTGAGTAAACAATATTTTTTTATTTATTTAGTACTGAGCCAAATATGTGACAATGCATGATGATGTAAATTTCCATCATATTGTTTTTTACATAATACATATTTTTATTTACATTAGGATTTTTTTAAATATTTTTCCTTAAATCTAGAGCATTAATTACATCTCCTGATTTATTTTAAAAAAATAGCAAAAATCATGCAAAGAAGGGTTAAGGTAAATATTTTTTGAAAATCTATCCACATTTTGCTTGGAAGTAATAATCTGATATAACAAGATTTCTTTTATTCGGTCTCTGATAATCTGTTATTATTACAGATCCCGCATTTAAGCCGAATTCTGTTTCCCTGAAGAAAACTGTACTGATGTAGATGTTTTAAAAAATTATATACCAGCCACAAAATGCTATGCAGTAAACATTTTACAGAAGAATCTTTTGTTAACATATCTAAAACACGTTTAATCAAATTTTCCATACCTATTGGTTCTGAGCCCATATTGGAAAAACTGAGAAACATACCAGGTTCCTCTAGTCAGGTATGATTGTGAATAATGTAATTATGTGTATGTATATTTTTAATTATTGTATTAAAATGCATTATATCACCTTAACACAATAAATGCCGATAGAAAAAAATAAAAATCGTAAAAATACTTTTGGTCGTAATTTGTTTATTATGTTACGATACGTATAGAAAATAAGTTTTATTCAATTCTGTACATGGGTTACATAGTTACAGTCAAATACATAGCTGAGGTCACCGGTGCACCCCACGGCGCACAAATACAGAAAATATATTTTCCGGTACCCGGCGCCGCGCCGCCCACCCCGCCGGCCACCCGCTACACCAGTAGTGCGCTCGCGCTTACGGTGATAGAACGTGTGTTACTAGATCAATTACGTTCCTACTATCTTAGCTGTCATCATTTTCTTATTGAATAGTTAATGTGCGAGCCTTTAGATATGGATTTAGCTATGGAGGACTTCGAATTTACGCAGGATGAATGGAAGCAAATCAACGCGTCAGAAATTTCTTTTTCGATCGCTTCTATAAACAATGACGCTCTCGTAGAATCGGATAGTGAACCCATGCAATTACCGAAAAAGAAAAGACGTTTGGTTATCGCAAGTGATGGTGACAGTGAGTCGGCTGAAAATTTTGTTGCCGCCAATATATCGCAAAATGACCGTATTTCCTCAAAATCGTCGACGCCAAAAAGACGACAGCCATCAGTGATTCCTTTCACCGAGTTCGAGGGTATGAAACCTCCATATTCTAATTTGCTGAAAGAAGCTGGCCCTGACCAGTATTATGATCTATTGGTGCCTGAAGAAATTCTTGAAATGATTGCTGAGCAGACAAATTTGTTCGCAAGTCAAAACAAATCAAAATAATGTTAAAGCTCATTTTTTAAACCTTGTTAAGTAATTAAGGAGTTGTCATCATCATTATAGTTATCTCGTCCTAATATTCTATCTTCACTATTCACATTTATTTAATCCAAGTATGTATTTATGTATGTATATTTATATGTATATGTGTATATTTATGTGATTATGTATGTGCGTGTATTTATATGTAGGATGTGTAAATGAGTGAGAGAAAGGATAAGTGAGACTAAGAGGGAAGATATGACATAATGATTGATTGAGATGAATAAGATGAGATAGAATGATGTGTGAGGGAGAGAGGAGACGAATGGCGTACGTTAAAGGAAGAAGAAAGTGATAAGACGAAATTAATATTCTAAAATAGTAAAAGTGAAAATAAAAGACTGAAGTGAGTTGAAAAACCAATTATTTCATTTAATCAGGATAATCCCTACAAATTTTGGGGGCTCGTCCGGGATCATCCCAAAATTTTTACGACGTGACCGGCGTGGTTTTTTTTTCATAACCTCAAAGACGAAAAGACGAATAAACCAAAGAAGACGATACAATCACAATGACGACGGAATCAGAAAAGACGACTGATAAGACGGAAAAACCGGAGAAGTTGTTTGCAACCTATTTAGACGGATTCTACAACATAACCAAATTCAACGGCGATGACGATACCTATTCTGCTGTGAAGTGGGCAGAAGACATTGAGGACAACGCAGAAATATTCAATTGGACACCTCAGCAGCAGCTCATTATTGCAAGAAGATCACTAGAAGGTACAGCAGCACTATGGTTAAAGACGGAGAAGGTGTTCAAAGGCTTCAAAGAACTGAAAGCGGCATTGTTACAAGAGTTCCTGAAAAGATCAACAGCAAAGAGATGCATGAGCTGATGGCAGCTAGGAAGAAGGAACCTGGTGAAACCTACATGCAGTACATGCTAAAGATGAAGGAGATGGGCAAGCGCGCTAGGTTCAATGACAATGTGGCAATACAGTACATTGTTGAGGGCATTCAAGATAGTGAAGTAAACAAGACTATACTTTATGGCGCTGTTACATACTCAGTACTCAAAGATAGATTAAAGCTGTATGAACAAATGAAGGAGAGGTCAGAGGCTAAAAGAAGCTCTGCACCAAAGGAGACCAGCGAGCGACAAGGTTCGAGACGACCAACGACGAGTGGCAAACAGCAGACAGGTGGTCAGCAGCGGAGACGGTGCTACAACTGTGGGGAGAATGACCATATGGCGAGCGACTGTCCCACAGGAATCAAGTGTTTTCGCTGTAATGCATTCGGACATTTGAGTAAGCATTGCAAAGTCGAGGTTCCACAATCCTCCGCTAGACGTGATGGCGCTGTTGGCAGCGGAAGCGGCGTAAATGCATTCAAATTTGGCGGCGCCGGAGTGCCAGCCAAAAAGACGACGCCTCGAAGATTCGACCAACCAAACATGAAGCCGAGGGCGGCTATGTTTGCAAGTGATTGTCAAAACACGACAACACCAATGAGGAGCGAGAGTTCACGTTTGACAATGAAAACGGAGAACATGGCGGAATGTTTTACATTCAAAACAATAACAAAGACGAGTTTAAGTTGAAAGTGCAGAAAAAACCCATGAAAATGATGGAAATGTGTGGTTTTCAAGTCAAGACATTACTAGACACAGGATCATGTGCGAATCTAGTGGCCGACGACCATTTTATGGCGTTTAACATCGAGAAATACGACGACAACTTGGTGATATCTGGACTTGGCCAAACAAAGGTGAAATCGAGCGGACAGTTTCGTGCTAACGTGACGATCGACGGAGAGCTCTACGAAGAAGTGACATTCCATGTAGTGCCTAGAGACTGTATGCCGTTTACGGTTATTTTAGGGCAAGAATTTCTGAGTGAATTAGTGATGGTGTTATGTGATGGAGAGGCGAAGTTGTACCCGAAAGATGATGAATGGTGGAAGAGAGTTGATTGTTTTGCTAACCAAATTGAGTTAACAGGTTGTGCAGCAGGTGTAAACACTCGAGAGCAGGTGGAGCAAATGGTATTGGATTACAAACCGTGCCAAACTAAAGAAGCACCAGTACAATTGAAGATTGTGTTGAAGGACGACATCCCAGTTGCCCAACGCCCACGACGGCTGGCGTTGACGGAGCAAAAGTTAGTGGAAGACCAGGTAGAGGAGTGGATAGAGAAAGGCATTGGGCGGGTAAGTTTTTCTGAATATGCTAGTCCCCTGGTGTTGGTCAAGAAGAAAGATGACACTACTAGAGTCTGTGTCGACTACAGGCTACTAAACAAGAAGATTCTTAAAGATGAATTCCCTTTGCCAATCATAGATGACGTGATTGACAAACTGAAAGACGGCAAGATATTTAGCGTATTAGATCTCAAAACGGATTTTTTCATTTGAAGGTGAGCGAGGAGTCAGTGCCATACACATCATTTGTGACGCATCATGGGCAGTTCGAATTTCTGAGGGCACCATTTGGATTGACTTCATCGCCTAAGTGTTTCATGAGATTTATAACGATTATATTCAGAGATCTAATAGCAAAGAATGTGATGATGATATTTATAGACGATATTATTATTCCAGCAATCAGCGAGGTCGAAGCCGTGGAAAGACTACAGCAAGTTCTGAATGTGGCAGCTGATTATGGTCTAGAGATAAATTGGAAGAAGGCAAGGCTTTTAAATGAAGAGATTGAGTTCCTAGGACATCGTATCAAAGACGGAGAAGTACGACCCAGCCGTGAGAAGATAGACGCTGTGGTGAGATTCCCAGAACCAAAGAACACAAAACAGGTGATGAGTTTTATTGGATTAACTTCATACTTCAGAAAGTATATCAAAGACTACGCAAAGATTGCAAAACCATTGACGGATTTACTCAGAAAGATGATGAATGGTGGAAGAGAGTTGATTGTTTTGCTAACCAAATTGAGTTAACAGGTTGTGCAGCAGGTGTAAACACTGAGAGCAGGTGGAGCAAATGGTATTGGATTACAAACCGTGCCAAACTAAAGAAGCACCAGTACAATTGAAGATTGTGTTGAAGGACGACATCCCAGTTGCCCAACGCCCACGACGGCTGGCGTTGACGGAGCAAAAGTTAGTGGAAGACCAGGTAGAGGAGTGGATAGAGAAAGGCATTGCGCGGGTAAGTTTTTCTGAATATGCTAGTCCCCTGGTGTTGGTCAAGAAGAAAGATGACACTACTAGAGTCTGTGTCGACTACAGGCTACTAAACAAGAAGATTCTTAAAGATGAATTCCCTTTGCCAATCATAGATGACGTGATTGACAAACTGAAAGACGGCAAGATATTTAGCGTATTAGATCTCAAAACGGATTTTTTCATTTGAAGGTGAGCGAGGAGTCAGTGCCATACACATCATTTGTGACGCATCATGGGCAGTTCGAATTTCTGAGGGCACCATTTGGATTGACTTCATCGCCTAAGTGTTTCATGAGATTTATAACGATTATATTCAGAGATCTAATAGCAAAGAATGTGATGATGATATTTATAGACGATATTATTATTCCAGCAATCAGCGAGGTCGAAGCCGTGGAAAGACTACAGCAAGTTCTGAATGTGGCAGCTGATTATGGTCTAGAGATAAATTGGAAGAAGGCAAGGCTTTTAAATGAAGAGATTGAGTTCCTAGGACATCGTATCAAAGACGGAGAAGTACGACCCAGCCGTGAGAAGATAGACGCTGTGGTGAGATTCCCAGAACCAAAGAACACAAAACAGGTGATGAGTTTTATTGGATTAACTTCATACTTCAGAAAGTATATCAAAGACTACGCAAAGATTGCAAAACCATTGACGGATTTACTCAGAAAGGATGACAGATTTAATTTTGGTGGAGAACAAAGATGTGCGTTCAATGAATTGAAGCAGAAGTTGAGGACAGATCCAGTGTTGAAGATCTATAATCCCAGACTACCTACGGAGTTGCACACAGACGCATCTAGCCAAGCTTTAGCCGCAATACTATTGCAAAGACATGCCGATGGTGACCTACACCCAGTACACTACATGAGTCATAAAACAAGTGATGCAGAGAGCCGGTATAGCAGCTATGAGCTAGAAGCATTAGCTGTTATTCAAGGAGTGAAGAAGTTTAGACAATACCTGTACGGAGTACACTTCAAGATAGTGACAGACTGCAAGGCATTCGAAATGACACTGAGAAAGAAAGATTTAGCTCCAAAAGTGGCAAGATGGGCTTTGTTTTTAGACGAGTATGATTTCGAAATAGAGCACAGAGCAGGAACGAAGATGAAGCATGCTGATGCACTGAGCAGAAACCCATGCGTGCTAGCTATAACAAGCTTACATGACGAGATGAGACACAATCAAGAATCAGACGATGAGCTGAATGCTATCAGAACGATTATACTACAGGACGGACAATACAACGACTATGGATGGACAATGGAATTATTTACAAAGGAGATCAGAAGCAGATGGTGGTACCAAGATCTATGGAGAAGGAAATAATCAAAAGATTCATGAGAATGGGCATTTTGCAACAAGAAAGATGAAAGAAGCCATAAATAAAGACTATTACATAAAGAACCTTGACAAGAGAATTGAAGAAGTCATACATAGTTGTATCCCATGCCTATTGGCTACAAGAAAGGCCGGCAAAGCAGAAGGATTTTAAATCCAATCAATAAAGAAGGAACACCCCTGCATACCCTTCATTTAGATCACATAGGACCACTCACGGAGACGAGGAAGCAGTACAATCATATTTTGACAGTGATTGATGCCTTTACGAAGTTTGTGTGGCTTTACCCCACGAAGTCGACAACATCCGCAGAAGTACTGACGAAGATGCAAGCACACCAGCAGATATTTGGCAACCCTACCAGAATCATAACTGATAGAGGAACAGCATTCACGAGTGGCGACTTCACGAAATACTGTCTAGATGAAAACATAGAGCATGCGAAGATCACGACGGGAGTACCACGAGGAAACGGTCAGGTGGAGAGGGTTCACCGCATACTCACCCAATGTTTACGAAGCTGTGTATAGAGGACAAATCGTTATGGTACAAACATGTGAGCAGAGTACAGAGAGCGCTGAACAACACATACCAGAGGAGTACAGATACCACACCTTTGAGTTGATGGTGGGCTCAAAGATGAAATGTAAAGATGACCTACAAATTGTTGAACTACTGCAACAAGAGCTAGCAGAACAACACAACGAACAGAGAGAAGAACTGAGGCAGAAGGCCAAAGAACAAATCCAGAAAGTACAGGAAGAAAACAGAAAGACCTATGATAAGAAAAGGAAGGACAGCAACAAGTACGAGCTAGATGAGCTAGTTGCTATCAAGAGAACGCAGTTTGGACCAGGGTTGAAACTGAAACCGAAGTTTTTTGGACCTTACAAAGTAGTGAAGATAAAACGAAATGACCGCTATGATGTGGAGAAGGTGTACGACACTACAGAAGGGCCGAACAAGACATTAAGCTCAGCTGATTTGATGAAGAGGTGGCCTGGAGATGATGATTAATGTGTCTTAATATTTTTGTATGTTTCAGGTGAACACTAATTTTTGATAGTTTTTCAGCAGTATGTGTAAGAGTGGATGAAGAATGAAAGTAGGATATTTTTATTGTTGTTTTTGTGTTATAAAGTAACAACGTGTTACACCATAAGGTGTTATTTTCTTTTAAAAGTTTAGTTTATTTAAGTTTTCTAAAGATGTCTAGTTTATTTAAGTACTAATTAAGTTAGTGATGATGTAATCTATGTTCCTGCTAGATTAAAAATAAAGTTTTTATTAATGTAAACCATATCTGAGGACAGATATGAAAGCAGGATGGCCGAGTGTAGGATGTGTAAATGAGTGAGAGAAAGGATAAGTGAGACTAAGAGGAAAGATATGACATAATGATTGATTGAGATGAATGAGATGAGATAAAATGATGTGTGAGGGAGAGAGGAGACGAATGGCGTACGTGAAAGGAAGAAGAAAGTGATAAGACGAAATTAATATTCTAAAATAGTAAAAGTGAAAATAAAAGACTGAAGTGAGTTGAAAAACCAATTATTTCATTTAATCAGGATAATCCCTACATATATATTACTATTATTATCGTATTAATTATTTTTAATATTTATGCTTTGCTGTTTTTATTGTCTTTTTTATGGTAACCGCCTTCGATGTTTTTCCACTCCTAAAGGTTGACAGGCAGATAATGCTTTTAGTATTATGTCCGCCTTTTGTTCCTATATATTTTTATAAGGTGCAATAAAGTGAATAAAAAAAAAAAAAAAAAAGAAAACATCACAGCCAGGCAAACAAAGCCTGGATCAAGGTCTCATTCATGGAAGCCAACAAACAACACAGAAATAAAACAGTTTCTTGGGCTGGTCTTGTTTATGGTCGTAGTAAAGCTGCCGAAATTAGCTTATTATTGGAGCAAAGATAAGATACTTGGACAAACTTTTCCAGCCACCGTTATGAGTAGGAACCGCTTCGAGTTACTACTGCAATACCTACAATTTTGCGACAATTTATCTGTCGACAGAAACGATCGCATTGCCAAAATAAGACCTTTAATCGATGCTCTCAATGCTACTTTCCAGAAATATTATTCGCCTAAAGAAGATGTTTGTGTGGATGAAAGCCAAGTACCTTTCAGAGGTCGAATAATATTCAGGCAATACAATAAAAGTAAGCGACACAAGTATGGCATGAAGCTATTTAAGTTATGTACTGTTCCCGGATATACTTGCAAACTTAATTTGTATAGTGGGAAAAACATTGACGCAATAAATACTACGCCAACAAATGTGGTGATGGCACTATGTGAAAATATATTTGACAAAGGACACACGCTAGAAACTGATAATTGGTACACTAGCTTGCAACTGGCTTATCGGTTATTGGAGAAGCAAACCCATTTAATTGGCACATTGCGAAAAAACAGAAGGGGATTGCCTAAGGCTATTGTTGATTTGAAACTGCAAAAAGGTGAAACAATGGCTATGGAGAATGAAGATGGAGTAACAGTGCTTAAATGGAAAGATAAGAGGGACGTGCTTATGCTGTCGACAAAGCATTCCGACAAAATTGCTGTGGTGGTGAAAAAGGCAAACACAGATTCGTAAACCAAAAGTTATTTTGGATTATAATAAATCGAAAAGGTCTGTAGACATAAGTGACCAGATGGGTGCCTATTCTTCACCATTGCGGAAAACCGTTAAATAGTATAGAAAATGGGCAATAGAACTACTTCTAAATACGGCAGTTGTAAATGCTTGGGTCATGTACAATGAAAATAAGCAGAGCAAATCTTCAATTGTCGACTTTAGGAGGGCTCTCATAAATTATTTGACTCGGCCAGCAGATTCCCAAGAAATAATTATCAATGAAAGACCTAAAAGACTCAAGCATGTTCTAAAATTAAAGGAAGGAAAAGTAAGAGACACGCGTCGTTTTTGCGTGCAATGTTATAAAGATTCAGTACAGGAATTTGGTCGTAAAGTAGCTAAGAATAAAGCTAAGAAAGTTAGTACGTACTGTGTGCAATGTAAGGGGGAGCCTAACTTTTGTCTAAAATGTTTCAATTATGTCCATCGCTAATATGTTGATGCTATAAAAGGTTTCTTATCTCATCTTTTACAGCATGTTTTGTCAAATATTATGACTAATTATTTAAGTTTCTAATGGTTGTTTGTAATTATGCTTACTAATGAGAACTTTATTTTATTTTTTAGTAAAACTGATTTTTATGTTTGTATTTCATTAAAAAATAAAGACTGCTAATTTTCGTTTAAATGATAAGGACTAATTTGAATTATATATCCTGAATTTTTATTTTGGTTACTTTTTTCGCCATCTTTCATTTTTTCAATTCCTTACAAGGTATGTTTGTCCCACTGCGCAGTATAGTTCTACAGCGCCGTGCCGGTCACGGAGTTCGAATAAAGTAACAGTCAGTATGGCCGGCGGCGAGAAAAAGTAGTTTGAATATGACTATACGTTGAGGTCACCGGTGACCCCCATGGCGCTATGATAGAGGAAGGGTGAGGTCAACGGTGACCCCCATGGCGTTTAACGTGTTTAATACTTTTTTAAATGCTGTTATAATAAATATGTTTTCCAGGTTACTTCACCATTAAATTTGCCTCACAATAATGAGCTGCATGGCATGATTGAAGCTACTATGGATGAAGCTTCTGTGGAACATACTGTACTACTAAAGTCTATTGCAAGTTCAAAAAAGCAAGTAAGTAAATATTTGCTGCTTGCTGCTGTTATCTAAAACTTTGCAAGAATAACTTTGTACAAAATATTTTATTTCAATATTTGCAACTTTGATTTTCCTATAAGGTATCTTTTATAAAACTGACAATACTACTAACCCTAAGACTGTCTAGTCATACTTTTTTTTAGTATAGTTATAGTTGTGGATTTAAGTAATTTATAAGTTACAGAATCGCAGACGCAGCATTTTGAAACCTTTGGGTGTTGGGAAAGTTAAAGAACTTTCACCAAGAAGAAGATCAACAACTTTATTATACTTGCAGAAGAAGCTTGCAAAAAATAGCAGTTTTGAAACAAAAATTAAGGCAAAAGAAGAAAATCAATCCTATAAATAAATTGGTGAATGATGAACATGTGAGAAAGCTATTTGATAGTAACCTCAGCGATAGTTTCGTACTTCTGCTGCAAAGCCAGATTCAAAATTGTCCCCGAAAGCCTAAAGGGAGACGATATAATTTAAAGCAACAAATTCTTGCTTTAAGTTTATACAAAAAATCAACAGCATGCTAGATAGAATGTTAGATAGATTGTTACGGCGATTGTTTTCTTTACCATGTCAAAGTACATCAAAGAAACTTTTAAATAGAGTTCCCTTAAAACCTGGCATAAACAGGCAAATGTTTGATGGATTAGCTAACATGGTTGAGACAAACACAGATGAAGAAAATATATGTAGTTTAATATTTGATGAGATGAGCATAAAAAAGCGTTTAGCATACAATAAAAAGTTGGATATAGTGGAAGGTTATCAAGACCATGGTAATCAGGGAAGATCAGGCGATGTGGCCAGCAAAGCTCTCGTTTTCATGCTTTCAGGCATTAGAAAATGATGGAAGCAACCAATTGTCTATTACTTGTCAGGGAACTATACAACAGCTGATAGACTAACAGTTTTAATCAAAGAGGTTTGACCTAATTATTCAATAATGTATATGAATTTAATATTGATATATCATTAAATTAAATTTAGTACAAGTACAGAAAAATCTGCCAAAGACGTTTCTTCTGTGTTCTATATTTGTTATAAATGTGTTTTATGAAATAGAGAAATAAATTTAAGACAAACTATATTCACACAAGCGAGGCCGCGGCCACTGGTAGCAATAGTATTGGTTTATAATTGCATATAACTAATTAAGTTTTTTAATATTTTTCAGATGAACTTCCCGCTGAGTGTGTTGCTACAGCAAATTTATTAAATAAAATGGATAGGCTGTTTGATTCTCTGAATGCACTCTAAATGACTCAAAGGATTTGAGGCGAAGAAAAAAGTTATCGACAAATATGAGCAATAATAGTCAACATTTAAATTATTTTAAAGAAATGAAAATTTTCATTGATAGCCTGTCATTTGTAGGATCGCGAACGAATCCACCGTCACAAGAAGGATGGATACGCACAATTAATGCCATTGAAAAATTATGGAAATATTTAAAAGATATAGGCATTAAAAACATAGCAACAAGGCGCCTCAATCAAGACGCTCTAGAGAACTGCTTCGGCTGTATCAGATTTAGTTGTGGATCAAATTATAGCCCCACTGTGTCACAATTTGTCGCCGGAATCAAAATTGCTGTGATTACAAACCTCAAGAACAGCGGCCATCGTCGTAATTGTGAAGACGATTCGTTTGTACTTGCAAATAATCTAGAGGCATTTTTGATAGCCGGCGATAGCCAAATAGAACAGACGTCAGATGACATAGAATGGCAATTTGATCCACATCAAGATCAATTTGAAGATATTATTGGTGAAGCAGTTCATACCATTGATAGTGGTACGTCAGAGGCCCAGGCTTGTGCATATGTGTGTGGATTTATGGTCAAAAAACGAAATAATAATTGTAATAATTGTAAGGAATTATTTTTATCATCAGACCATAAATCCATATACATTTTTACACAATTTAAAGACTATGCTGAAAGCTTAAATTACGCCAATGAAAAATTTATTCAATGTGTGGAGATAAGTGCTTCAATAATTAATAATGAACTTGAATCAAATGGATACAAAAATTATATAGTTAAAAATTTAAAATCCATCCTTACATGCATGATGGATTTCAGCTTTTTACTTAAGTGTGACAGACATTATAATGAAAATTGTGATTTCATAATAAAATCAATAATTTTTATATCTTTAAAGCAATTTTTAACTAAAAAAAAAATCGGGAACTAAATTTAATTAAATAAATGATGTTAAATTACTCCGTTTCATTTCATTATTCCTTTAACTAATTTAAGTTAACACGTTGACGGACAATTGCGGCTATAGCCGTCAAAGCGAAGTTCACAATGTGGCATGACTGCTATAGCCGTCCAAAACTAAACGGTCGTTTTTAGACACTACGGCTATAGCAGCACAAATGTGCACTTACTGGCGTATACGTAGAAGCATAGTGTCGTGTTTTGAAAACATCTTTTTAGGTTGAAGTTCATATTTCACCTGTTATACGAGTTGCAGATTCAGTATGCACGTGGTTGTGAAGGGAGTAGTGCGATCGTGTTTTCTATTGAATTTATAGTTCTTATTGATACGTTTAACGATATTTATTATTATTTATATAACTATACTGGTATGTATTTGTTTATTATTCATTTTATACTTTAAACAGAAATAAAGAAACAAAATTTAGCATTTTAGGTTAGGTTAACGATACTATAGGTTATACTGTTTACTTTTTTTTTTGTTTTACATTTGAAATATAAATAAATAATGATAATGTAAATGATAAATATATATTATATATATATAATATACAATAAATAATAATACAAAATAAAATGTTTTATTCAATATTTACAGAAAATGGACAGTTGGGAAAAAGATCAGGCTAGGCTGCTGAAGATTGTTGAGGAAATGAATAGTGGATCAAGCAACAGTGAGTCTGAATCTGATGCTGACAGTGCTGAAAATAACAATTCGGATAGTGAAGATGATGAATCAACTACAGATGAGGAATATGAATCACCAGAAGAACCAGAAAATGATGAGACATGGCATACCAATACAACATCTATAAGAAACTTTTCTTTTGATGCAGATGCCGCTGGGATTCTTTTGGATATAGAAGAAAATGTTTCTCCAATTCAGGTTTTGAAAAATATGGGCTGATCAAGTAATGGAAATGATTATAAAATCTACGAATGATTACGGCATAAAACTTTGCAATCAAGCACGGCCACATACAAGGCAGAGTAGAAAGGCAAATTTCAAAAATACTGATATGATCGAAATGAGAAAGTTTTAGGTTTGTGTTTGCTTCAGTCCCAGCTAAAATTCTCCAGCATTAGAAAACTCTTTTCCATTGATGCATTACATTACCACCCAGCATTTCCGTCACAAATGTCTGGAAGGAGGTTTGAGCAAATATTGAGGTGTTTTTGTGTTGAGGAAGAAAATTCAAACGACCCTTTGAGGAAAATAAAAATATTTCTTGATTTGCTCATACAAAAGTTTGCGAATGCATATGCACCAAATGAAGCATTATCATTAGATGAATCGTTGTTATTATTTCGAGGAAGGCTTTATTTTCGCACGTACATGAAAGGCAAAAAGGCAAAATACGGAATTAAATTCTATGAACTTTGTTCAGCCCAAGGTTACGTTTTGAATATAGAAGTATACAAAGGCCATCGAGAAAACGATGAAAACATGACAACTATTGAAAGTCTTGTGATGCGATTGATGCAGTCATACTTAAACAAAGGCCATCATTTGTTCATGGATAATTATTACAACAGTCTACCATTGTCTAACAAATTACTTAGCAAAAAGACACATGTGACAGGAATTCTTCGTGTAAATAAAAGAAATAACACGTCGTAAGCTTAGAAAAGGAGAACATGTATGGCGACGCCAAAATCAGACTTATGTGTCCAAATGGAAAGATAAACGGGATGTGCTATGTCTAACAACAGCTTACCACCCAAGCATGATAAACACAGCTAACCGGCGACAACAGGAAAAGAGAAAACCAATTGAAATAGTGAATTATAATCAGAATATGTCAGGTGTAGACAGAGCAGATCAGATGATGTCCTATTATTCCTGTCCACGGAAGACAATTAGATGGTATAAAAAGGTAATCTTTCATCTACTGGATGTAGCAGTATGGAATTCTTTCTACATCTTTAAAGAAAAGACAGGTTCTCAAATGAAGTATATAGAGTACAGGGAAGCAATCATACGATCTCTAACTGGTATAGATAATAAACGGGATGGAAGAACTTTGGTTCAATTTAAACGTGCACAAATCCATACCAATGAAATCAACAAGAATGGAACACAGCATTTTCCTGAGAAAATTTCACCTCCTGAAAATTATCAGCGAAAAACATATTTTCAGCGTTGTAAACAATGTTATAAACAGGTAATAAGGAAGGAAACATCATATTGCTGCAAGAATTGCATGTCAAAACCTGCACTGTGTCCTGCACCATGCTTTGAAACATGGCATACCGAAAATAATGAATAATAATTATAAAATTATAATAAATTTTTTTGTCATTTATTTATTTTTGTTTGATTAAGAACTAACATTTCGTGTAAAACTCCCAAAAATACTTTGTTGCATACAAAATTGCTTGTTTGAACCATTAAACCTGTCATTTACGTTTTTAAATTTTTGCTGTTATAGCCGCCATCGTCCTATCACTTAGTGTATAGAGTCCGCTGGCGCCATGACGGTTATAGCCGCAACCTAATTAAAGGTACTAAATTAATCAAAATTAAGTTTATTTAAGCAGAAAGAGTAAAACTATACTTCTAACATTCTAAAAATCACAAAAACATATAGTGTCAATTTTCGAACTTCGCTTGTTCCTACTGTCCGTCAACGTGTTAATAACTTTTATTAACACAACATATTGGAAATAATGATTATTTCATTTTAGATTATTCTTTCTTGAAAAAATCTTACTTTTACCAAATTATCAAAATAATCATAATTTCCAATATAAATTTTTAACTATAAATAAATTAAAATACTAAACGTATTCAAAATTCCCGCATTTTATTTTTTCATATGGGCGACCATTACGGCGCTAGTAGTATAAGCGTATAGACCAAAGATATAATACTATAGTATGTAACATGTCATTCTTCTCTCTATAGAGAGTATTATATTCTTTGGTTCGACGTGATCCAGATTTATCGACACGCAAAGGTTCGGCTGAATTAGGATTATCCCGCACATCATTACGCCGTATTTTGAAATTAGATTTGAAATTACATCCATATAAAATCCAGCTAGTGCAAGAACTAAACCCTAATGATTTAAATTTGCGTAAGTCATATGCCGAAACAATGTTAACTCGTTTCAGTAATTTTCACAACATCTTATTTTCTGTCGAAGCCCATTTTCACCTAAATGGACATGTAAACAAACAGAGTTGCAGGTATTGGAGCAGCGAAAATTCTAAAGCTAAACATGAGAGGCCACTTCAGTCTCCTAAGGTAACTGTATGGGCTGCAATTTCAGCAAAAGGAATCATCGGACCTTACTTTTTTTAAGATTCTATTACTTACTTTTTTATTATTCTAAGGCCGTTCAGTTACTGTTAATTCTGCTGAGTATGTGAAAATGTTACGGGAGTTCTTGGCACCGATACTACTGGAATTTGCTGGCTATAATCGTAACACATGGTTTCAACAAGATGGAGCCACGTGTCACACATCGAACGAGTCCTTGCCGGTGGTCAAAGACATGTTTCCGGAAAAGCTGATATCCAGACGGGGTGACATCCCATGGCCACCCAGAAGTCCAAATCTATCCCCAGCAGACTTCTTTTTATGGGGTTATTTAAAGAGTCGTGTCTAAATTGATAAACCGAATACACTGCGTCAACTTCAAGAGGATGAGGTGTCGGCGATCTCGCGGTCTCATTGCAGAAGAGTATTCGAAAACTTCAGGACTCGCTTACATGAGTGCAAAAACCGAAACGGTGGTCATTTACACGAAATAATTTTTAAAAAATAAATTACAACTAATTAGCTTTCTCGTTAATAAACGATTTCTAAATTATGTTAAATGGTTTTTTTTATACAATTTTTTTAAATGTTAACTAAACTAATTCATAGCCCACCCTGTAGAAAGTGAATTATGTGATAGTGATGGTGATAATAGTAGTGCTATTATCGAAAGTGGTGATGAGGAAATTCCTGATTGACAAAAGTCACAGAGATTGCGAAAGATTCTAAACAAACGCACAAGACGATGTATGCGATATCCTTCTGTTCAGTTCTGAAGATGAATGTGAAAGTAACATACCAAATCAGCAAACTGAAATTGCTTCAGACGGAATTATTTGGACGAGAATCGAAAAAGGAGGTATTGCTGGTAGATCACAACATCATAGTGCTTTCAAAGATGTACACGGGCCAACAGCACATGCTAAAAGAAACATTATGGACAGACAGCATGGCACGTTTCTCAACGTTGTTGTACCAATCTAATGGATGCATACTTACTGTTTATAAGAGCAAACCTAATAAAAAGTGCTTCTACTAAGTACAAAACATAAACACATCAAAATTGATAAAGCTGCAAAGAAATTACCTGAAACCGTATCGTTTTATAATAATACCAAATTTGGCGTCGATGTTACTGATCAAATGGCACGAAAATATACGGTGGAATCAGGTTCCAGAAGGTGGCCTATTCAAGTATTTTTCAATATTTTAGATTTAGCCGCAATAAATAGCTGGGTATTGTACAAAAACACAACAGGAGAAAATATTTCACGAAAAGACTTTCTATTTCAATTAGCAGAAGAACTTGCTTCAGAATATCAGACTTCAAGGCAAAAACCACACAAAACCAATATACCAAGGGGCCGTTCATAAAATTTCATTATTTTTCGACATGAGCGCTAGCTCTGTCGCGCGGGTCTAGCAGCGTTGCGATCCGTCACTACTGGTTCCTTTGTTTTTCCAATACTTGAGAGAGTAACGTTTCCACGTACCCTGCGCTCTCGATTCTTGAACAAATGCAAATACTGTTTCTCATGTATTTATTTTTATATTATTCCTTCATTCGCCATTTACCAGTGAACATTAGTTCACAGACGCTTTTTTCATATTTCTCAGTTTAATACTCTTTATTACTTTAATTACTTTATACTCTTTATTGCCGAAATTTGTAACTCCTAGATTTAATAGTTAAGATATCTATTAGAAAATAATGTCATCGAAAAGAGGTGAACTCTATCAAAAATTATTTAACACTTATAAATAGTGTTATTCGGATAAAAATCAACGACCATACAAGAAAATATCAATAAGATTTGGAACGATCTCAAGCAAGAGTACAAAAGTGATGGCAAGCAATTTGAAATATAATATTGAATCTTTAACCCTTAATAACCTAGAGTTTCAATTTTGATACTAATATTTTAAACCGAATATTCACATTACTATTAGTTTTTTTTATATGTTGGCTGTATGTATTTTACTGTTGTATAGTATTCTATCCAACGAAATTAAAAAAAAACAAATGTCATTATTGTTTTATTTTATCTGTGACATATTACTTGCGCGGCAAAGTGAACAAGTAAACACATTTTACTAAAAGTTTTGTTTACACATTTTAAAAAGGTAAACACAAGGAAAGGAAAACTTCAGAAGAATATTATGAAGTTAGCAGATTTTAGAACTGAGCTTGCTGATACTTTATGTAGATATCAAAGTCACTCAAAAAATAAAAGGCAGACCCAGTACCAACAGTCAACAAGACAATACAGTACCTCTAAAAACCCCGGACAGGTGCACAAGTACTACCCCCAACTGACGTGCGTTCCGATTGTATTGGCCATGAAAAAATATTTATGGAGTCTAGGAATAAATGTAAATTTAGTAATTGTAGGAAACTTACCTCCTGGTTCTGTAAAAATGCAAAGTATCGTTATGCGATAATAAAACAATCGATGTTTCGCATTATTTCATGCATAGGTCATTTAAGATTTCTTTATGGCCATAATGCCTGAAGTATCAAAATTGATACCTGTTTTTTTTTTTAAATAAATATGTAAAATAAATATTGTGATTTATTTAGCTATTTTTCCCTTCATCTAGACCCTCAAGCAAATACAGTAATATTTAAAAAAGAAGACTCGCGTAAATCAGGCTACTAAGGGTTAAATCAAAAGATAACCCAGAACAAAGCAAAAAATTTGACGTTTTTCACAAGTTTTAAGGTAAGTCAAGAAATTTTTTCTGTACCTGGTTCATATTATCTGGATTACATCAATACTATTTCATCAATTATTTTACTATTATGAATAATTTTTATGTGTGCATGATTTTGAAGGATCGATAATTAAGATCATAAGATTAGAAAATTAAATATTTTTTTTACACTGTTTGTTTTTTTTACACTGTAATTCTACACCGAAATGGTGAAGAATTTCAGTGTAAACAAACCTGTGTATAAGTCTCAATTTTATTAAATCAATTTTAATATATACTTGTAACCAATTCTTTGTTTTTAGCCACAAAATACAGCCAAAGATGGCCCTCAAGCGTCGACAAGTATAGATCTTCCAAATCAAACATATCTCTACTGAAAAAATTTCACGACGTGAAGAATAAATATGCAGTTAAAAAACGGCCCAAGATGAAAGCAAAAAAAAAATTTCACTTATGGAATCAAGCTTAAATTCATTACTTCTACTAAGAGATTCTGGATGTAGACAACACCTGGACTTGATAAAGAAATAAAAAAATTAAAAGAAAAAACAGAAACTGAAAAAAATCTCTCAAGCTTAAACAATCAGCTGGACAAAGATCATCGAAATCCCGTGCAATAAAAAAAAGAAAGCTTGAGAATGTTTGTCTTGAGCATCCGGATGTTGCAGAAAAATTAAAAATAAGAAGCAATCCCGGTCGGCCGAGCTTATAAGAAGATCAGCCAGACCTATTGCAAACTATCATGAAAATTGCCATCTTTGGTAGTTCTGCTGATGAACGACGTAGAACTGAGACAGTAAGAAGCTGTAAAAATTTAGATCAGTTACACGAGCAATTAAAAACTTTGGGTTTTCAACAAAGTATGAGTGCTACGTACTTACGACTTTTACCACGAAATTTAGTTTCTCGTGAAGGTAAGAGACATGTATCTACAGTTCCAGTGAAATTAACTCGAGCTCAAAATGACTTGAAGAAAAAACATATTGACACAGAATTTGCGACAGCTTCAATTAGATATTTAGAGTCTTGCTTCTTTTCTTGGACCCAATGAAGTATTTTTTCTTTCTCAAGATAATAAAGCCCGAGTTCCGATCGGACTCACAGCAGCTTCAAAACAAGCACCATTATTAATGCACATGCAAAATAGAGTTTCTCTTCCAGACCATAACTGGGTAGTGGCTGCTGGACATAAATTGATACCGTCTGTATACGCTGGTATTGTTATTGAACCGAATGGTTTTGGAAATCCTTCAAAAGTAACCTATTCAGGACCAACATTTATAGCTATTCGGAGTGGCAAGCATTCTAGTTCGACTGCCAAGATACATGCCAATGATTTAAAAAAATTTTGAACTGGAATCAATTCAAAATTTCGCCTAAACCAACACTGGATCTGCAAAACCTATAGTAATCATTTCTGCTGATGGGGGTCCTGCCGAAAATCCTCGCTACACAAAAGTAATATTTTATACTATCCAGCATTTTCGAGATTTAAATTTAGATGCTTCATTTGTTGTTACAAATGCACCAGATAGGAGTGCTTACAATCGTGTGGAAAGAAGAATGGCTCCGCTAAGTCATGAGCTCGCGGGCTTAACATTCTGCTTCATGATCATTATGGATCGCATTTAGATTCTTACGGTAAAACCGTCGATAAAGATTTGGAAAAAAAATTGGCTAGTGTTTGGAAGTCGTTGGTTATGATGTACATGCAGAGTGTATTACACCAGAAGAAGAGGATAGTGACAATGTACAAATATTAAGCGATGATTGGTACTGTAAACATGTTCGTGAATCACAATACTCACATCACAGCATTTAAAAAATTACATCTAAAACAAAAAAGAAAAGTTGAAATAGCTCGGCGTATACAACCAACTCGTATCGCAGCTCGGCGAGCTCGAGAGCTGTTATGCATATTAGGAGATGAAAACGCTGGTACGGAAGATGCAGAATGGCTAGCTGACAATGAAGTGGACGGTAGTTTTGAAGATGAAGAAGAAGATGCTGCAATACCGATTATAGATATTTCGGCCCATTTACAAAATCCTTGGACTTCTGATTAATAGAAATATTATTTATGTGTTCGTTATAAAAGATATTTATTGATTTATTTAAATTTTATTACAATAACTAAATAAATATTTTTCATTCTCAAAATTTATATACTATCATTTGAAATTTATCATACTAAGGATTTAGTTTTTGTGACGGAATATTTCTAGGGGGGTCTCAAAAAGTGTGCCACAGCGTGACAATAGGGGGGAGGGGGTCAAAAAAAGCTGATTTTAGCGTGACGTATTTTATGAACAGCCCCCAACCACAAATGCCACAGTTCCTGTACGAAAATGGTGTCAAATAGGATATTGCAATAACAATATAACTAGAAATGTTTCCAATAAATGCAAAACAAGTGTATGCATTTATCTATTATAATTAATATTGTTCAACTTATTTTTGCAATTTTTACGATTAAATATAGACTAGAAACCACAAGAAGGAAAAAAAAACAAACGCTTACAAAAAAAAAGTCTCGATCGCGCACTCGTCCCGTGTACACGGGTGGCTCAGCTACCTGCTTCAGCGGCTAATCATTTTGCCGGGTTTGGGTGTCGTTGGGCGAAATATTTTTACCTGCGATCGGGCCTTTACGGCCCGATCGTCAGAGTTCCGGGAAGTGATCGTTTCGCGTCGTGATCGGACCCCGCAACTAGCGGGTCCCCCGTCTCGCGCTAGTTGTGCTTTAGGTTGTGTTGTGTTGTGTCGACAGTGCAGTGCAGCAGAAAGCAGAGCAGCTCACGTAAGTTTTTACTACACTGTGCACACACCTCTCCGGCCCGCCGGCCGAGAGACGTAGGCGTAGTCGGTAGTAGAAATTAGGTTTGGTCCAATATGGATCAAATTAAGTTAGCCCGGGAGGGTATCCTCCGCTTCCTGGCGGAGCAGTACCCGACCGTGGACCCAGGCACCGTGATACACGGTCGGCCCACGAAGGCGGCTTCTGCCGCCCCCACGGGTTTAAACCCCCCGGCGGGACTCAACCCCCCGCGGGTTTAAGCCTTATGACGGGCGTAAGCGCCCCAAAATCCGCTGCATCCGGCATCCGCGCCCCAGGCTACTGCGGGCCCCTCAGGCCTCGCCGTACCTCCGCACGTTCGTGCCAATTTCTTGGCGCACCAACCAGCTGCACGAGCTATTCCAAAGCCGTGCAACTCGCGCCTCATCCCGCGCGTCTTCCCGCGCATCCTCTCTCTCTCTAGGGAGCTTGCTAGGTTCGGACATGGCTGAGTCCTCGGTTCTTCCATGTCCATAGGAGCGTTGACCGAGGTCGAACGCGACAGCTCAGACGACGGTTTCACTGTCGTCAAGGGCAAGAGAAAGCGTGCCCCGAAAAGTAGCGCCCGCCCACCTAGCAATATGGTCGTCACAGTCGTCAATATGGCAAGTCACAGAAGGCGCCCGCGAGCGCCTCCAGCGCCGCCTGCGCTAGTAAGGCCGCGCCTACCGCGGCTAAAACCGCTTCCGCCGCTGTCCCCATGGACACGGCCGCGGTGCCCGCCAAACGCAGAAAAAATCCCCCCAGATTATATTCAAGGAAGGTGAAAAGTGGACTTCCATATCGGACGCACTCAGGGAGAAGCACATCCACTGCTCCAAGGCGAAGTCCATCAAAGATTCCATCGTTGTGTCAGTGGACACACTGACGGCCCACAGAGCCCTTACCAAGTGGCTCCAGATTAACAAAGTAGGGTTTCATACTTACGCCCTGGAGGAGGACCGCATCCTCCGGGTCACTATCAGAGGTATTCCTCGGGGAATACAGACAGAAAGAGTCCTGAAGGACCTTCTGTCCGCCGGTATTCCGGTATTGAACGTTTACAGGATGTTCAATCAGAGGACCAAGGTGAAATATGACATGGTCATGGTTCACCTAGAGGCTACCCCCTAGGGCAACAAAATCTTCAAATTAAAGACGGTCCTTGACCTTGAGGGCGTCACCGTTGAGGCTCCGCACAAGCGGAAAACAATTGTCCAGTGCCATAGATGTCAGGTCTATGGGCACTCAGCCCGGCAATCCTTCGCGCGCCCACGGTGCGTGATATGCTTAGGTGATCATATCACCTCTGAGTGCGCCATCACTAGGGAGTCTGGAGTGAAACCGAGTTGCGTCCTATGCGCGACTGAGGGGCACCTCGCGAGCTATCGCGGATACCCTAAAGCCCTGAATGGGCAACGCAACCGGGGCAAACATGACCTATCAGGTCAAAGAAGGCTCCACAAATAGAGAAGCTGGTACCAGCTCCTATTCCCGCGAATGCGTGGGTGAAACCGCCACAAATGGGAAAAAAGATTACTGCGTCGAAAGACGCGGCCCCCGCTGTCCCTAAACCGCAGAGCACAAAGCCTGCGCCCAGCACCTCTCAGTCCGATTCAACAACCACATCGGACATGGCTGACCTACAACAGGTCCTCCAAACCCTAGGCGCCATTAATATGGCGGAAATCCGGGCCCTCGCCCGTAAAGCACGCGAGGCCAAAGACCCAATGGACCTGCTAAAGGCCATAACGGAGCACCCTTCCGTAAACGAAGAGCTCCAAAACTTAGTCAATAAAAAGTGACTCGTTCACTTCCTGAGGTCGCCCTCCCGCAAATAATTCTTCATTTATTTTTGTCTCGCCCATTATGAACGACACAAACATAAGCGAAAGAATAAAACCAAAATCGCTAGCTGTCGGCTTCTTCAACGCATACGGCTTAAAAAAACAGATGGACGAAGTTAGGGAATTTGTCTCAGTCCATCAGCTATAATGTTAGTACAGGAGACCCTACTCAAGTCTAGCATACGCGGCCCGAAGATAGCTAACTATCGCTTAGTTAGAAACGACCGCCCCGCCCGCGGGCGGTACGTTGATCTATTACAAGTCTTCATTACACTGTGTACCAATTGACCTTCCGTCTCTTGTCAACATAGAAGCTCCCGGCTGCAAGATCGCAATGACAGGCCATCAGCCTATCACTGAGATATCGGCTTATCTCCCGCCTTCGAAAACAATTCTAAGCGGCAACATCGAGGCACTGCTAAATTTAAACCTTCTTTGCATGGTGAGGGAAATTTCAATCATAATATTTAGTCAACAAAAAAAGGTACTCAAAACCCTTGTCCTGTAAATTTGTTGTTGCGGGAAACATTTTAAGCGACTATTGCGTACAACAAAACGCAGTTGTCAAAAAATAGCAAACATCACTGTCAATTACCAGGCCTAGAACTTGTCATTCCGCTGTTTGTTGTGACAGGAAAAAAGGAACGAGATTTTAGTTTGTTTTATGGAAATAAACGGATATATATAATACAGTAAAAGTGAAAATGAGTGGAAATAAGGTTTGTTCTCATGTTTTTGTTGTTTTATGTACAATTTATATCAAAACACTGTGAATAAATTTCTCAAAACTATGTGATGGAAATTTACATCTCTATGCAGTAATTTCACTTGTAATGTATGGCAAATATTTTTTTGTAAATGTTTATTTTATGTTGTTTTTTAGGGAAACTTGAATGAAAGAGATATTGAAGATTATCTTAGTAAGTTACAAGGCGGTTGGCTCTCAGAAGATGACCTCGATGACCAAGATTCCGATGATGAAAACCGCGATTCTGTTGAAGTTATAAGAGTGTTGCAGGAGGAGAACGACGATGATGATGATGATGGGGATGATGTGGATGAAACTGCTGACATTGATCCTCCTCTTGTAGAAGCAGAAGATCAAGAACCCTCTCACCCATCAACTTCATCTAATTTGCAGTCTTCATCCAGTTTTTCATTTGACAAAAGAAGCTTGATTTGGAAAAAAAAGGAATCTGGTGTATGACACAGATAAAATTACTTTCTTGGGGAGTTCTACTGCTTCAGGTGGTCTATCACACCTAGAAACTCCATATCAATGTTTTAACTATTTTATCACTGAAGATTTTATCAAAACATTAGTAGCGGAGACAAATCCATACTAATATTATAAATGCCTATACACAGCTACCTATCTACAACATTAAAACTCTGTCTAGAATCACATTACGCCATAGCTATTGATCTGATTTGTATACGATTTTTTATTCAACTGACTGTTAAATTACATACAGATAAAATCTAATTAACTACACCACAGAATTAATATAGTACTACACAACTAGCTACGCTTTAAACTTGAGGAGGTAATTAGATAGACATTTATACGAACTTTATGCTCAGTAATCAATCATAGTGATAAGTTAATATTCATTTTAGACAAAGAAACGGATAGGTAATCAGTTCATCGCCGAAATTATAACACCTACACTTAGTTTGTTTACTATTCAACGAGGGAAAATAATTCAATATAACGCAAACCTTCAAATCATACGTCGTCGTAGTGAATACAAGACGCTGCGCCGAGCGAAGAGGCGGTGCGGCGCGAGGGGAGGGCCGTGCCCAACTGTGCGTATGCGAATATTGAAATATTGCGTTACGAAAATCTATTCGTTGCGTATTTTTGGTTAGCTAAAAACGTTCTTTTTAAATTCCGAGTTGAAATAGGTACTACGGTCTACGCGTAGGGTCTGTAAGCTTTAATTTAGTCCTTTGTTTTAGATATCTAAATAAATATTTGGTAGGTTATTATTTTTGAGTCCAAGTTGACGTCATTTTCGTATTTTTATTAAGTACTTAGTTACATTTTTATTATTAGGTAGTTAAGGTAGCTGTTAGATGTAGGTATTTTCTTAACCAATCATTCATATTTCTAGGTTTACTCAGATACGTATTATTCTTTATTTTTGCAGTCGCTTTCATTTGTTAATTCTCAATTTTATTCATGTGTAGGTTAAGTGTTTTTTAGCTCACATCAGGATGTTTATAGTTCGTAGTAAATTAGTTTAGTAATAGATTTTGTCATTATATTATAGTACTTTTATGTTAGTTTTGATAGATAAGTAGGTAGTACCAGTAGTGAAGAAAATTGTGTATTGTGGTGTGGTACATAAATTCAATATTTTTTAATTTATTTAGTTAATTTAGGTTTTAGGTATAAAAGGTTTGTCAGGTGCATAGTTGTTTAGGTTCAATACGTTATTGATTGATTTAGATATTTAGGTTATAAGTAAAAAGGTTTGCTTTATCGAAGTTTTTATAAAAAATTGTCTTACGTTGTAGTTTTTAAAACTACCGATTTTAAAAATCTTTAATTATTGTTTTATTTGTTTTCGATATGCCACGCAAACGTAAATCCAATCTAAGCCGTAGTTCTAGCAGAGCTCGAACTGCAAAAGTTGCTAGAAGCCAAGAATCTGAAGAGCAGACTCAGACGCGTCAGATGTTAGATTCTCAGCGTCATGCGACTCAAAGAGCCTCTGAGACCTATACGCAGACTCAAGCCCGTAGGACCTTAGATGCTGAGCGCCACGCATCTCAAAGGGCCTCTGAGACATTTACACAGACTCAAGCCCGTCAGGCCCTAGATGCTGAACGCCACGCATCTCAAAGAGCCTCTGAGACGTTTACGCAGACTGAGACCCGTCAGGCCCTGGATGCTGAACGCCACGCATCTCAAAGAGCTGCTGAGACAGTGGAACAGACTCAGACACGTCGAGTTTTAGATGCCGAACGTCACGCGCAATTGATTGCGGCAGAGACTAACGAAGATTCACAAAGACGACGTCTTTTAAATGCTGAACGGCAGGCAGAAAGAAGACGTACATTTTCAATGAGTACGTGGGAGGCATTTAATGGTGCCGCTTTTGAGTATGACCCTTTGATCGACTATATTAATCACCGATTGGTTATCATTGGGAGAATGGATAAAAAATGCAGATATTGTGAAGCACTGAAATGGAAAGAAGAAACTCCAGGTATGTGCTGTTCTGGTGGAAAGATTAAAATTCCATTACTTGGCGAGCCAGAGGAACCTCTTAAATCTTTACTTTTATAAGACAGTAACGAATCGCGCCGGTTTTTAAGCAGGATTAGAAAGTATAATTCTTGCTTTCAGATGACGTCATTTGGTGTAGATAAGGAGGTCGTAATGCCTGGATTTTCACCTACTTTTACCATCCAAGGACAGGTGTATCACAGGATTGGTTCCTTACTTCCCGTAAATAATGAACAACCAAAGTTTTTGCAACTTTATTTCATGTGCGATGAAAAAAACGAAGCTGCTCGCAGGTGTCAAAATATACAAGGAATCGAAAGGGATACTGTTTTAAAAATCCAGAGAATGTTGCATGAACATAATCGCCTTATCAATACTTTCAAAACATCACTAGAAAGAATGCCGGGAGAGGATTATAGGTTGGTGATGCACCCCGATCGCACACCAAGTGGGGAACATGAACGGCGGTATAATGCACCGTTAATAAATGAAGTCGCAGCCTTGGTTACAGGCGAACAGTTTGCTTTCCGTGATATAGTTTTACAGGCCCGAGATGACACATTAACCAGGGTGCCTGATACTCAGAAATTTTATGATGCGTTGCAATATCCGATCATATTTAGTAAGGGACAAGAGGGGTACCACTTTCAAGTTCCTCAAATTAATCCTGTAACAGGGCTTCCCTGGCATAACAAAAAGGTTTCATGCATGGATTTTTATGCCTACAACATGATGATACGAGAAAACAACTTTAACATTGTACAAAGATGCAAGCAACTGGCCAATCAGTTTTACGTTGACATGTACGTGAAAGTTGAAAGCGAGAGGTTACGGTACGGTAAGGATTTATCAGATTATGGAATGATCAGACCACAGAGAACCGAGGAAATCAGTAGCGATTTAATACGGGAACTAGATTACGATACTGCTTCCTTACAACAACAATTGACAGAGTCTGTTCCACGTTTGATCCCAGAACAAAGGTAAGTATTTGACAATGTTTTCAAAAAAATCGAAGATGGCGAAGGTGGTTTGTTATTTTTGGATGCTCCCGGAGGCACGGGAAAAACCTTTTTCTTTTAAACTTGCTTTTAGCGCAAATCCGAAAAGATAAAGGAATTGCTGTAGCAGTTGCCTCTTCCGGAATAGCCGCCACTCTGCTCAATGGTGGTCGAACGGCACATTCGGTGCTTAAACTGCCATTAAACTTAGCCCATGAAGAAATGCCAGTCTGTAATATAAGTACAAACAGCGAGCGTGGACGTTTCTTGCAGCAATGTAGATTATTAGTTTGGGATGAGTGTACTATGTCCCATAAAAGAGCAATTGAAGCTCTAGATCGGACTTTGAAAGACATCAAGAGTAATCCAAATATCATGGGGGGGATGGTGGTACTTTTAGCGGGCGATTTTAGACAGACTTTGCCGGTTATCACTAAAGGCACCCCTGCAGATGAAATAAATGCGGTTTTAAAAGCGTCAACGTTATGGGTGCACGTAAAAACGTTTAGTCTGTCTACAAATATGAGAGTGCAACTACACAATGATGTACAATCTGGACAATATGCTGCTGCTCTTCTTAAAATTGGAGCAGATCGTATGGCAAAGGATGGTAATGGCATGATTACATTGGATCGTGAATTCTGCAATGTTGTGCAATGCTGTCGGCTACTTCAATGCAAACGGCCTTAAAAAACAATTGGACGAAGTGAGAGAATTTCTCACCGTCCACCAATTAGACATCCTCCTTATACAGGAGACGCGACTCACTAGTAGAATGCGCGATCCAAGAATAGCAAATTACCGATTAGTGCGTAACGACCGACCCACCCGCGGAGGCGGTACGCTTATCTACTATAAGGCATCATTGCACTGTGTGGCGATTGATGTACCTACCTTAGTAAATATCGAAGCTTCGGCTTGTAGAATCGCTCTGACAGGCCATCAGCCTGTCACAGTGATATCTGCTTATCTACGACCGCAGTTAAGATTATTAGAGAGCGACATCGAGGCACCGCTTAAAATAAGCGACTCGGTGATAATTGCGGGCGACTTAAACTCCAAGCACTCTGCTTGGAATAGCTCTGTTATTAACATGAATGGACGCGCGCTACTTAAGGTAAACCTAAGTAGCAATACAATGTTCGATATTATCGCCCCTAGAACCTACTAGGATAGACCCGATTCGAAACAATACCTCGGACATATTAGATATTGCAATTCTAAAGAACGTAACCTTACCGTTGCGATCTATAGAAGTGCAACACGAGTTAAACTCGGATCATCGTCCGGTAACCATGGTACTGGGTCAGCCCCAGGCGGAGGTCCCTCTGACCAAAACCCTGATGGACTGGCGTAAGCTCGAGATTTATCTAGAGAATACGAATACCCCAGAGTTAGACAGCATCCCAGATGTCATCTCCTCAAAGGAAATGGCCTTTGCTGCTGTAGACCACCTCACCTCTCATTTAAAGGCCGCCGTCGGAGCATCCTCTAGGCAGGTCAAGGTGGCGAACGATCGCCGCTATGAGCTGCCGGAGGATATTAGACGGCTGCTGAGAGAAAATAATGCTGCCACGAGAGCATACGATCGACACAGGTCTGACGACAATCGAGTCAGGATGCGCCGCCTCCAGAGGGAGGTCAAGGAGCGCATGGCTGACCTCAGGAGTGATAGATGGGACAAACTGATGAAGAATATCTCGCCAACACACAGTGCCTATTGGCAACTGGCGAGGGCTCTGAAGTCAGAAACTGTCTCGTCGATGCCGCCCCTGATCAGCTCCGACGGTCTCACCACAGCGTTTGAGGATAGGGAAAAGGCCGATTGCTTAGCCGACAGCCGAGAGCTTCAATGCTCTCCCAGCTCCCAGCCAACAGATCCGGTTCACCTTCAGAAGGTGGACGATGAAGTAGCCCGTAGAGACGCCCTGCCGCCGACGGGTGATCCGCTGCCACCAACCACGTTGAAGGAGGTTCGAGGAACCTCAAGACCAAAAAAGCTCCAGGAGCTGATGGTATCTCCAACAAGCTCCTCAAGGCCCTCCCAAACGCCCTTCTCTTGCTCTTAGTAGCAATCTTTAACGCCCTCCTTTCCAGTAGCTCCTTCCCGGACGCCTGGAAGGAGGCTCACGTTATTGGCATCCACAAACCTGGAAAGCCTAAAAACTAGGCCTCAAGTTACCGGCCCATAAGCCTCCTCAGTTTCCTGAGGAAAGTCTATGAACGCGTCATCATCGCTAGACTGAATGACTGCGTGAAATCTGTCAACATAATTCCCGACGAGCAGTTTGGTTTTCGAGCCAAACACTCTTGTACTCAGCAAGTGCACCGCCTCACGGAGTACATACTCGAGAACCTCAACCGACCCAAAGCCGTCTCAATGGTGGGCGCCCTATTCTTCGATGTCGCGAAGGCATTTGACAAAGTCTGGCACAACGGCTTAATTTATAAGCTGTATGCTCAAAAAGTGCCAGACAGACTTGTACACTTGTACAAGACTACTTGTGAAATCGCACCTTCCGTTTCAAAGTGGAGGGTGTCCTGTCCGACAGCAGACCCATAAGGGCTGTTGTCTGTGCTCAGGGTTCGGTACTCTCCCCGACCCTACACTCGCTATACATCAGCGATATCCCAAAGACGGCTGGAGTGGAGATGGCATTATTCGCCGACGACACCACGCTCTTCACCACCGATTCGAGTGAATGCAGGATCTACATCCGCTCCGGAACGCGATCAGTGTGCTAAGCCACTGGTTTAGGACCTGGAGAATTGATGTGAACCCTGAAAAAAGCCAGGCCGTACTCTTCTCTAGGAAGAGTCCTCCCCGAAAACCTTCGCGCGGTTATCCTTCGAACAGCATATTAAATATGTCAGAGACAAAGCGGCCTTCGTCTACGGTCGACTTTACAATCTCACAAGCCATCGTAGCAAAATGTCGCTAAGACATAAATTGTTACTATACAACACCTGTGTTCGTCCGATAATGTCCTATGCGTGTGTCGCGTTCGCGCACGCACCTAAGTCATATCTGAGAACACTCCAAGTCATCCAAAATAAGTTCATGAGGCGTGCTACAAACGCACCCCAATACATGAGGAGCGCAGATCTCCATAGAGATCTCGAGATCCCCACGGTGGCGGCCTTTTTTAAAGAGATATCGTCAAGATATTTCGAAAAAATTAAGGATCACCCAAATCCGTTAGTGGCGGGTCTAGGAAACTACACCCCGTCCCCAATTTACACCCGTTTTGAAAGACGGCCTAAGCACGTCTTGATTGATGACGACGACGTCATCACAAAAACAAACAAAAGATTCGGGGCCGCGTCCCCGTAATCACAATAACACACGAACGCAGTAGGTACACTACACACAGTTCGTAGTCAGAATCGCGGTCCCATGTTTCACGGTTCACACGAGATTGTCTCGGGTAACCGTCTGAAATCGACCCTCTCCCAACACGAGTGGCCCCCGGGGCCTCTCACCCTCCCCCTCCCCCGTATGTCAAAGGTCTTCGCTTCGTTACAGGGTTCGAGTGCGTCACGACGATGTCTCTTTTCTTCTTTTTACCTGCGGGCCTTCGTTCTCGCAGGTCTCCTCAGATGACGCTGTAAAGGCTTCCGGGCCAACAGCATCCCGTGGATGGTTTTTAGTCGGTATGTTTCTTCTTCTGAGATCCGAGTCTGACACTGTTCGTTTCGGTGACCTCCTGGTCAGGAAACGTTCGTGCGTAAAGCATTTTCCTACACGGTTATCAAAAGAAAAAAAAAAAAGCACTGCGATCTCAAACTGTCACTGAATGGCAGCGCTATTGAAAAAGTTCTCCATCGACTACTTCGATAGGACAAATTTACAAACGAACCCGGCTAGTGGCGGCGTTAGGGAATTACACACCCGCGCGCGATACTCCACCTCGATTGAGGCGCCCGAAATGCGTCATCATAGACGATGATGACGCAATCACCCGTGTGAATAATGCATATGAGGCCCCGCCCCCTACGTACATTCGCACACTTACAGACACAAGCCGCGTCCTGCGGCTTACACAACCTTGCCATCGTCGAAATTTCACGACTAGCACGACACTTTCTCGTGGTCGTAGTCGTAAATGGTTATAACAAGGCGATCTGAGAGGAGATTTTCCTCCAAACATACTGGGGCCCTCGGATCGCATGGCCCCTTCCACATGTCGGAAGTCTTCTCTTTCGTTCTAGGGGACGCAGCACTTCGCAGCAGCAGTCATTATTGTCTTCAAACTTCTAACCTGCGAGCCTCTCCTCGCAAGTTTCTTTAGATGAAGCTGTAAAGGCCTCCGGGCCAACCGCATCCCGTGGATGGTTTTAGTCGGTGTGCTTCTCCTTCTGAGATTCGAGCCGGACACTGTTCGTTTCGGTGGCCTCCCGGCCAAGGAACGTTTGTGCATAAAACATTTCCTCCACAGTTATCAAAAAAAACCACAAGAAGCCTGTTTTTTATGCACCAGTCATTTTTACTGGTTTGGTAGAAATACACAGTCAGGTCATAAGTATTGTCACACAGTAAAAACTTTTCTTTTAGAATGCCGGCCACAAAAAAGTTCGTTAAATTGGAATTTCGAATTTTCAATGAAAATAAAACTGTATACTTTTTAGAATTTTACTCATTTTTAAATATGGAGTGGACGCTTAAAGAAGACCGTGTTGCAGTTATTGCGTTGCATCGTCGCGGTTACGCGCCAATTCAAATTTTTGACATACTGAAATTTTAATATAACCAAAAGATTCGTTTATCGTACCATCACGATACAATGAAGACTGTAGTGTAGATGACAGGTCAAGAAATGGTCGCCTTCGGTCCGTTAGGACTCCAGCAGTGATATAAGCTGTGAAGGCGCGAATTAAAAGAAATCCATTCCGGATTGCGCTCTAGTCCCGTGCATACGTGTGCTCGGCTGCTCCGCCTGAGCAGTCAAACACTTTGCCGGGCCGACAGTTATATCCAGTACGACCGGGCGTAAGCCTACGATAGTTATTGTTATTGCTATAGTTATTATTCGGTTTGTTCGTGCCGTCGCCTGGGTCGGGCGACCGTTAGGTGTGTCGGGCCCCGCTCCCGCGGGTCCCCCCGTTCGCCGGCCGCGTCCGGCCGTTATTTAGCCGTTATAAAGTCGCGTGCGAATTGCGCAATATTGTCTTGCGTTGTGCAACGGTTTTGAGGCCCACAGGGGTGCGTCGGAGTGCATCGCTGCGTCGATATATGTAAGTAGTCTTTACGATTTTATTTCGTCGTCCTTAAAAAGCTACACTTTACATTGGGAGAGTGTTTTTGCGTTTTTAGATACTCACCTCCCTGCCGTAAGGCGGGGAGACTAGGAGTCTAATTTTGCCCGGAGTCATAGACTCCGCGGCAGCAGCGCAGGAGGGAGTTCTCCGCTTTTTGGCGGAGAACTATCCAGGCGTCAACCCAGAAAGTCTGGGTGTTAGATTTGTTGTCTTGGCGGCGAGCGGAGCGGGCCCTTCTGGCCCAGCCCCCAGCAACACCGGTGGTGTGCTGCACAAGCAGCCCCGCCTCCCCCGATGGCTCCGACGCCGGCGTCGGCGTCGGTGTGGGTGTAAGCGCGCGCTACGCCTTGGTGTCGCGCCATAGGGTCGTGGAGGTGGAGGTTCACTCCCCCTACGGCCGCGCCGCCTCGCGCGTTACCTCGCGCGCCACGTCCCGCGCATCCTCGCGAGTTGCATCCCGCGACTCTTCGCGCGCCTTCTCGCGCGAACCAGCGCAGATTTCAGGTCGGGAGCCGCCAAGTCCCTGCGACTTAGAGCGCCCCACCTCTGCAGCCTCTTCCGTTGCGTCGGGTTCACTGGACCTGGAGACCGCCTCGAGCGACTCCCAAGCCATGGACACCGACCCGGGTACAGAGGTCGAGGTCAGCAACGACTCGGACGACGGCTTCTCCGTCGTAAAGGGCCGCAAGAAAAAACGCAAGCGCTAGCAAAAGTCTGACGCGGAGGAGGCTAGCCCCCCGCGTAAGATAGTGGCGGCGCCTGCAAAGGGCCCGAAGAAGGGAAAGGGCAAGGCCACGCCCAATCCCTCTCCCACGCCTATGGACACTGCTGCGCCCTCTGCCGCAGCACCCAAGGCCCCCAGACCCCCGCCGCCGGTAGTGATCCAGGATTTTAGTGCCTGGAACCAAATATCGGCGGCCATAACGGAAAAAAAAATCCGGTACACAAAGGCCAAGCCCATCGCCACAGGGATGGGGGTAACGGTGCAGTCCCCGGCCGACCACCGCGCCCTGACCAAGTGGTTAAGTGATCGAAAGATCAACTTCCACACATACGCGCTGTCCAAATTTGTGTACACAAATTCGTATAACTTTATTATTTGTTAATTGAACAGCTTAACTAGACTCTGTCCACCTCGTACGTAATGTAGAAGTGATATGTGTAAACTAAATTGTAGTATTTATAGCCGTAAACTACCAAGCCATATTATTATATCCATTACAAGGTTCCACTATTTATGTATGGTAGTGCAGTATCCGTGTCAATAGATGGCGCCATATAAGAATTAAAACTCGCTATGGTTTGGTTTATGTTAATACCATATATTGTTTGTGAATTTTCCAATAAAGGGAGTTTTTGAGTAGCAAAAGCAGCAGTGCAGTGTATTAATTACCCCGCGACGTGCAATAGTAGCGACATCTGGTGCCGAAACCCGGGACGAAAGGACTTTGGACTTGGTAAAATCGTGAGTAATAGTGAATAAGTGGCAATATTAACTTAGTGCAGTGAGTGAATTAATAGTGATCTGGGACTTATAAAATTTCGCGAAATTAGTTAAAACACTTAGAAAAATTAGAATTCTTGGACTTGTAAAAATTTCGTGTTAGTTTGGGACTTATAAAATTTCGACAAGTGTTTAAAAAGACATAGAAAATTTCTGGGACTTGTGAAATTTTCAGTGTGTTTGGGACTTAGAAAATTTTCAAGTGTTGTAGACTTGTAAAATTTTAAAGACATTTTAAGACTTAGAAAAATTCAGACGATATTTTATACTATTGACACTTGTAATTTTTAAAGAATTGGACACTTGTAAAATATTTTGAGGAGTTAATAACAGTGAACTGAGACTAAGTTTTGGTGTGATTGAGGAACTTTATTCTGGACACTTGTGAGTTTAATAAGACATCATGGAGGCATTCTTGATGAAGCAAGAGGACATGTATGAGCGTTTGTTTAAGGCTTACACCGCCTATAAAAAATCTCCCAAAGATCGCATAACTACATCGAGAATTAGAATTAGAGAGAATTTAGAGAAGTTGTCTGGACATTTTGAGACTACTCATTTCCAGCTCGTATCCACTGTGACTAAGGAAGACAGAAACAGTCTAGAGTATTTTAGTAAAGATGTGTTTGGGAGGTTTGAGGAGACATATACGGAGTACAAGTCTAAAATGAAGGACGACTTAAAGAGGATCAACGTGCCGCTCCAGTCAGCTAGTAAGCCTGAGATAGCAGAAGGATCAATGGTGAAGTGTGAGGCAAAACTGCCCCAGATACAACTACCTAAATTTTCGGGATTGTATGAGGATTGGCAAGCCTTTTATGACATGTTTCGATCTCTAATACACAAGAACAGTAACTTGAGCGCCGTTCAGAAACTTCATTACCTTAAGAGTAGTCTTTCAGGTGAGCCAGAGACATTGCTAAAGAATTTGCCAACCATTGATACAAATTAAGAAGAAGCGTGGAAGCAGTTAACCCGGCGTTACAATAACAAACGTTTTAACGCCAATCAGATTCTGAAGCGCTTGTTCTTCCAGAAGAATATATTTAATGAGTCCTCAACTTCAATAAAACAGCTCCTTGATACGACAACAGCATGTCTTAAATCCCTAAACAATATGAATATAAAGACGGAGTCATGGGATCCAATTATAAATTATTTAGTAGTATCAAAGCTTGATACAGAGTCCCGTAAGCTGTGGGAGTTGCAAATTAGCCAGAATGAATCCGAAGAATTGCCAACATGGACCCAACTTGTGAAGTTTTTGGAAACGAGATTTCGTACCCTAGAAATGATTGGAGAAAAGCAATACAAGGCCAATTTCAACGCCACTCCCAGCAAAACAACCCCAAATAAAAAGTCGTTTCATGCCACTGTTCAAGATGAGAAGAAGAAAATACCTTGTGTGATGTGTCCCAACCATCACTTACTGTATCTATGTCCAAAGTTTCAAAGTCAGTCTCCACAAGAGAGAACTGATTTCATCCAGTCCAAGAGATTATGCTTTAACTGCTTTTCCTCTACACATTCAGTTAAAATTGTCGTCAATCTACTAGTTGCCGTCGCTGTGGCCGCCGTCATCACACGCTGCTGCATTTTGATAGAAATGAGATCCATGAGACCGCTCCCGTTACACCCACAACCTCTGAGAGTCCTGTATCAGCGGAGCCCCAATCAACGAGTACTGAGAGAAGAGTTGCTGCTCATTTCGTTCACCAAAGAGAGAGTGAGGTTTTACTGGCCACAGCTAGAGTTAAGGCTGTAGCACGTAAAGGCTCACAGATAATACGTGTTCTAATCGATCAAGGGTCGGAAGCTTCGTTTGTGAATGAAGCAACCGTCCAATCTTTAGGCTTGAAGCGTGTCCCCGTGAATGGTCTTATATCCGGTGTAGGAGAAGGAGAAACGAAAACTAAGAGTATGGTATCGTTAAGGTTAGAGTCTCTTCATAACCCTGAGTTTAGTGTACAAATAAATGCCTTTGTGTTGAGCACTCTGACGTCGTTCCTTCCCTCGAATAAAATAGTTATTAAAGATTGGAAAGAAATTGAGTCCTTAGCCCTTGCAGATCCACATTATGGGTCACCTGAACGTATTGATTTAATTTTAGGAGTCGAAGTTCATAGCGAGATAATTTTGAGTGGCCTTTGAAACATCCTAATAATTGTGGTCCGATTGCGCAAAATACGCAATTCGGATGGGTTTTGTCAGGTCGTGTTGATAGTGAAGCTTCGTCTTCGAATCGCCGTGTTATTAATCTTCATATGAGAGTCAAAGAAGATGCACTTCTTCAACAATTCTGGGAAATAGAGAGAGAACCAGATTCCATACACAAGAAAATGACGAGTGAAGAGAGGAAGTGTGAAGAAATTTATGAGAGTACCACAGAGAGAAATGAAGAAGGTCGTTACAAAGTTCGCCTGCCATTTAGAGAATCAGATCCAGAGTGTTTATATGGTCAGTCGGATGTTGTGGCCCTTCGCCGCTTTAAATCGCTTGAGAGACGATTACAGCGAAATCCATCTTTACGAGTAGAGTATATAAATGTCATGCAAGATTATATTGAGCAGAACCACATGGAGGAGATCACAGAGTTAGAAGAGATAAACAAACCTGATGTTGTTTATCTCCCACACCAAGCCGTTGTTAGACAAGACAAGGATACGTCCAAAGTTCGAGTTGTCTTTGACGCATCCTGTAAAGGCGTGAATGGCGTTTCTCTGAACGACACGCTATTGGTTGGTCCTAAACTTCAACAGGACTTACGTCATATACTTATGAGATGGAGACGCCACCCTTTTTGTGTTGTAGCTGATCTTGTACAGATGTACAGACAGATTCTTGTCCAAGATGAAGATACTAATTATCAGAGAATCCTGTGGAGGTCTGATCCTAAACAACCGATTCAGCATTATCGATTGTTACGACTTACGTTTGGTACATCATGTGCGCCATACTTAGCCGTTAAGTCTCTTCAACAGTTGGCTAAGGACGAGTCATACAGGAACCCTCTGGCAGCAGCCATAACCCTTAAAGATTACTATATGGATGACCTATTAACTGGATCAGAAACTGAGGATGAGGTTGTAGAAATTTACAACAAAATGAATGAGTTAATGGCTTCTGGTGGCTTCTGTCTGAGAAAATGGTGTACCAACAGTGATAAGTTGCTGAATCACATCAAAACGAGAATTTGGAGTCAAAACAAACCTTGATATTAAAGACAGACAACTCGGTTAAAATTCTAGGCATCTGCTGGAACAAGAACACAGATAATTTTGAATATACTTACCTAGTGCCAGATGATAGTATGTCGAGTGAGAATGTCACTAAGCGCAAGGTTTTGTCGGAGATAGCAAGACTGTACGACCCGCTGGGTTGGATTTCACCCGTGATTATCAGAGCCAAAATCTTTATCCAGAAACTTTGGAAGTGTGGTTTAGAGTGGGATCACGTTTTGACTCCAGAACTCGTAGTTGAGTGGAACGCGTTTAGAACGGATTTACTGAATGTAAGAGATGTTGTTATTCCTCGCTGGTTAAAAACGAGAAGAGACGATTATGTTGAGTTGCATGTATTCGCTGATGCGTCACAAGCCGCCTATGCTGCTGTGGTTTATTTGAAATCTAGGGATACTTCAAACAACGTCCAAATTAATTTAACTGCCAAAACGAAAGTTGCGCCTGTTGAGAAGGAAATATCCATTCCGAGGATGGAGTTATGTGCGGCAGTGCTAGCCACTAAATTAATCTACGAAGTCTCACAGATTATGGAGGTTCCTAAAGAACAATTGTTTGCTTGGTCGGATTCCACGGTAGTCCTTGCCTGGCTCTCAGGTGAACCGAGTCGTTGGACAATATTTGTGAGCAATAGAGTGTCAGAAATTCTGACAATGTTAGATCGTAACCAATGGAATCACGTGAGAACCGATCAAAATCCTGCTGATTGTAGTTCGAGAGGTGTGTCGATCAGAGAGTTGAAGTCGCATGGATTGTGGTGGAATGGCCCGGATTTTCTTTACCAACATTCGAAGCACTTTACCAACGAGACGTTTGAGACACATGAAGAACAGAGAGCTATTAAGACCTTAACTGCTGTAGTTAAAACTAAAGAAGAATTTATTTGTACTAGATTTTCTAATTTACAGAGAGCTTTAAGAGTATTGTCGTTTTGCAAAAGATTTTCTAATTTAAGATTACCGAGAGATCAAAGAGAAATGAGTAAAATTCCAACAAGAAAAGAGATTAATGAAATAATGAACATTTGCATAAAAGAGACTCAAAGTTTTTATTTTGAAGAAGAACTAAAGCAGCTAAGGTCTCATGGGTACGTCACGAAAAAGAGTCATCTTCATACTCTTTGTCCATTTTTTGACGAAAATGCAATTCTAAGAGTAGGTGGTCGTATTGATCATTCTGCAGCAGACTTCAATAAAAAGCATCCTGTGATTATGCCTGGTAAAAGTCATTTCACCAAGCTTTTAGTCTTAGATGCTCATGCTCGGACGCTGCATGGAGGTCCCCAAGTCATGCTGAATTTTTTGAGATCAAAATTTTGGATTATTCGAGGCCGTGATCAAGTTAAGAAGTGCTATCGAGAATGCCTGGCTTGTCTGCGTTATTCCCGGCAGAACAACAACCAATTTATGGGTCAATTACCAAAGGTGAGAGTGACACCAACTCGACCTTTTAAAAGTGCTGGAGTTGATTTCACTGGCTATATCAATATACGTTTTTCTCCAGGTCGAGGTTCAAGAGCCTATAAAGGCTATATTTGTGTTTTTATTTGTATGGCCACAAGGGCTATACATCTGGAAGCTGTATCCGATCTGACTGCCTCAGGGTTTATCGCCGCTTTTAGAAGATTTGTTTCCAGGAGAGGTCACTGTGAAGATCTTTACAGTGACAATGGCACAAATTTCGTTGGTGCTGATAAAGAATTGAAGGAGATGCTTCAAAAAGCTACTTCTCAAATTCCGATTGAGATTCGTCAGTTGCTTTCGAGAGAAGGAACTACGTGGCACTTTATTCCTCCTCATGCGCCAAATTTTGGAGGCCTTTGGGAGGCAGGAGTGCGTTCTACCAAATCCCATTTAAAAAGGGTTATAGGGGATTCTACATTAACTTTTGAGGAGTTATCTACCGTGTTGACCCAGGTAGAAGCCTGTTTAAATTCTCGTCCGTTGTATTGTGTAAGCGATAATCCGAATGATCCTTTACCGCTCACGCCCGGTCATTTTTTAATTGGCGAGCCGCTTATGGTTATTCCGGATGAGGACCATTCTAGGGAACAGGTTTCGGGACTTCAGAGATGGAAATTAACCCAGAAAATGGTCACCGACTTTTGGAGACGTTGGTCCGATGAATATCTTGTAACTTTAAACCAAAGATACAAATGGTTTACGAAAAAATCTGAGCCTAAGATTGATGATATAGTGATTATAAGAGATAACAATGTTCCGCCATCAAAATGGTTATTAGGTAAAATAGTTGAAAAACATCCTGGCAAAGATAATATCACTAGAGTTGTAACCATCAAAACTAAAAATGGCATTTGTAAACGTCCATGTAACAAACTGTGTCTTTTGCCTAAAGATTGTGAAATTTAAGTTCCATTTGTTCTCAATTAGATTACTTTACATAAATGTTTGTAAATTTATTTACCTCATACTTTAGTATGTTTGCCAAATTCAATAGATTTATAGCAATCCTAAGTTATGTAAATTTAGATAAACTAGCGGTAGTTGCGTATTTGGTTTTCAACTGATTATAGTTTTTAGTGGTCATTCTATGCCTAATAAGTATGTGTAGCATCCACTTGTTATCAACTGTAATAGTTTGTAGTTAAATTTTCAAGTCAATTCCTTAATCCTAGTTGTCATGGTGGGCGGACATCTTGAAAATATTCCTTTTTTTTATTAGTATTATATAAGAACAAGTTCTTGGTGGGCGGAATGTCCAAATTTGTGTACACAAATTCGTATAACTTTATTATTTGTTAATTGAACAGCTTAACTAGACTCTGTCCACCTCGTACGTAATGTAGAAGTGATATGTGTAAACTAAATTGTAGTATTTATAGCCGTAAACTACCAAGCCATATTATTATATCCATAACAAGGTTCCACTATTTATGTATGGTAGTGCAGTATCCGTGTCAATAGATGGCGCCATATAAGAATTAAAACTCGCTATGGTTTGGTTTATGTTAATACCATATATTGTTTGTGAATTTTCCAATAAAGGGAGTTTTTGAGTAGCAAAAGCAGCAGTGCAGTGTATTAATTACCCCGCGACGTGCAATAGTAGCGACACGCGCTGGAGGAGGAGAAAGTCCTCCGCGCTGTCATCAGGGGAATACCCAAAGAGGTAGACACCCAAACAGTCCATGATGACCTTGTTAAACAAGGTCTGTCTGTGCAGGCGGTGCACAGGATGCGCAACATGCGCACCCGAGCCCCCTACAATCTGGTGCTGGTTCATCTTGACCGCACCAACGAGGCGCAGCTGATCTTCAAGATCAAGTCTGCCGCCCATGTGCACGGCATACGCGTGGAGGCCCCGAGGAAGCGCACTTCCCCGGGTCAGTGCCAACTATACGGGCATTCCGCAAGGAACTGCCACTCACGCCCTAGGTGCGTCAAGTGCCTAGAGGACCATGCCACAGCGGACTGTCCTAGGCCCAAGCCTACGGACATTCCCCCAGCATGCGTCCTGTGCGGAGGCGAAGGTCACCCTGCAAACTATCGCGGATGTCCCAACGCGCCGCACAGCAAGAGGCGCAGAGGGGGAAAGAGAAACATAAGGGGCGCACCCACAAGGGCTCCCGCCTCCACCTCTTCCCCCGCGAAAAGCGCTAAAGAGGCGAATGCCTTTGTCCCGGCTCCGCCCCCCAAAACCAACGCGTGGGTGAAACCCCCACCGATGGTGGGCCCGGCAAAACCCTCCCCCGTGCCTACTCCCGTCGCTGCTCCTCCCGCAGGCCCCGCAAGGGCGTCTGGCGCGCGGGGCGTAAAGGCGACTAGCGCCGGCGACGACGTTTTCGCGTGGCTCAGAGAGATCGCAGATCTCTTCGATATCAGTGAAATCGAGACAACGGTCTCAGAATTAGAGGCGACAGATTCGGCGTCCGACTTTTTCAGAATAGTCGCCAAACATAAGGCGCTATTCGAAACATATAATAAGTTTAAGGCCTCACGCAAATAGAACAATTGAACATTGTATTCAATGTTCAGTTGTTTTATTCGTAAAACAATTCCCTGGAGGCAAACCTCCTAAGTCCCCTTTTTCTTCATGCTGTACTAATCCAAATGGATAACACACCATGTAAAGTTAAACCTAGGTTTCTGGCTGTCGGCTACTTCAATGCAAACGGCCTTAAAAAACAATTGGACGAAGTGAGAGAATTTCTCACCGTCCACCAATTAGACATCCTCCTTATACAGGAGACGCGACTCACTAGTAGAATGCGCGATCCAAGAATAGCAAATTACCGATTAGTGCGTAACGACCGACCCACCCGCGGAGGCGGTACGCTTATCTACTATAAGGCATCATTGCACTGTGTGGCGATTGATGTACCTACCTTAGTAAATATCGAAGCTTCGGCTTGTAGAATCGCTCTGACAGGCCATCAGCCTGTCACAGTGATATCTGCTTATCTACGACCGCAGTTAAGATTATTAGAGAGCGACATCGAGGCACTGCTTAAAATAAGCGACTCGGTGATAATTGCGGGCGACTTAAACTCCAAGCACTCTGCTTGGAATAGCTCTGTTATTAACATGAATGGACGCGCGCTACTTAAGGTAAACCTAAGTAGCAATACAATGTTCGATATTATCGCCCCCCTAGAACCTACTAGGATAGACCCGATTCGAAACAATACCTCGGACATATTAGATATTGCAATTCTAAAGAACGTAACCTTACCGTTGCGATCTATAGAAGTGCAACACGAGTTAAACTCTGATCATCGTCCGGTAACCATGGTGCTGGGTCAGCCCCGGGCGGAGGTCCCTCTGACCAAAACCCTGACGGACTGGCGTAAGCTCGAGATTTATCTAGAGAATACGAACACCCCAGAGTTAGACAGCATCCCAGATGTCATCTCCTCAAAGGAAATGGCCTTTGCTGCTGTAGACCACCTCACCTCTCATTTAAAGGCCGCCGTCGAAGCATCCTCCAGGCGGGTCAAGGTGGCGAACGATCGCCGCTATGAGCTGCCGGAGGATATTAGACGGCTGCTGAGAGAAAAAAATGCTGCCACGAGAGCATACGATCGACACAGGTCTGACGACAATCGAGTCAGGATGCGCCGCCTCCAGAGGGAGGTCAAGGAGCGCATGGCTGAACTCAGGAGTGATAGATGGGACAAACTGATGAAGGATATCTCGCCAACACACAGTGCCTATTGGCAACTGGCGAGGGCTCTGAAGTCAGAAACTGTCTCGTCGATGCCGCCCCTGATCAGCTCCGACGGTCTCACCGTAGCTTTTGAGGATAGGGAAAAGGCCGATTGCTTAGCCGACAGCCTAGAGCTTCAATGCTCTCCCAGCACCCAGCCAACAGATCCGGTTCACCTTCAGAAGGTGGACGCTGAAGTAGCCCGTAGAGCCGCCCTGCCGCCGACGGGTGATCCGCTGCCACCTACCACGTTGGAGGAGGTTCGAGGTATAGTCCGGAACCTCAAGACCAAAAAAGCTCCAGGAGCTGATGGTATCTCCAACAAGCTCCTCAAGGCCCTCCCAAACGCCCTTCTCTTGCTCTTAGTAGCAATCTTCAACGCCCTCCTTTCCAGTAGCTCCTTCCCGGAAGCCTGGAAGGAGGCTCACGTTATTGGCATCCAAAACCTGGAAAGCCTAAAAACCAGGCCTTGAGTTACCGGCCCATAAGCCTCCTCAGTTCCCTGGGGAAAGTCTATGAACGCGTCATCATCGCTAGACTGAATGACTGCGTCAATTCTCTCAACATAATTCCCGACGAGCAGTTTGGTTAGGTAGTACTCAGCAAGTGCACCGCCTCACGGAGCACATACTCGAGAACCTCAACCGACCCAAAGCCATCTCAATGGTGGGGGCCCTATTCTTCGATGTCGCGAAGGCGTTTGACAAAGTCTGGCACAACGGCTTAATTTATAAGCTGTATGCTCAAAAAGTGCCACACAGACTTGTACACATCATACAAGACTACTTGTCAAATCGCACCTACCGCTTCAAAGTGGAGGGGGTCCTGTCCGACAGCAGACCCATAAGGGCTGGTGTTCCGCAGGGTTCGGTTCTCTCCCCGACCCTATACTCGCTATACACCAGCGATATCCCAAAGACGGCTGGAGTGGAGTTGGCATTATTCGCCGACGACACCACGCTCTTCACCACCGATTCGAGTGAATGCAGGATCTACATCCGTCTCCGGAACGCGATCAGTGTGCTAAGCCACTGGTTTAGGACCTGGAGAATTGATGTGAACCCTGAAAAAAGCCAGGCCGTACTCTTCTCTAGGAAGAGTTCTCCCCGTAAAACCTTCGCGCGCAAAGCGCATAGTCCAATCGAAATTCCAAAACCAAATATCGATGTTCAATAAACCCATCCCATGGGTTAAGAAGGTGAAATACCTAGGGGTCGTTCTAGACCGTAGGTTATCCTTCGAACAACATATATGTCAGAGACAAAGCGGCCTTCGTTTCCGGTCGACTTTACAATCTCACAAGCCATCGTAGCAAAATGTCGCTAAGACATAAATTGTTACTATATAGGACCTGTGTTCGGCCGATAATGACCTATGCGTGTGTCGCGTTCGCGCACGCACCTAGGTCATATCTGAGAACACTCCAAGCCATTCAAAACAAGTTCATGAGGCGTGCTACAAACGCACCCCAATACAAGAGGAGCGCAGATCTCCATAGAGATTTCGAGATCCCCACGGTGGCGGCCTTTTTTAAAGAAATATCGTCAAGATATTTCGAAAAAATTAAGGATCACCCAAATCCGTTAGTGGCGGGTCTAGGAAACTACACCCCTTCCCCCAATTATCACCCGTTTTGAAAGACGGCCAAAGCACGTCTTGATTGATGACGACGACGTCATCACAAAATCAAACAAAAGATTCGGGGCCGCGTCCCCGTAATCTCAACAACACACGAACGCAGTAGGTACACTACACACAGTTCGTAGTCAGAATCGCGGTCCCATGTTTCACGGTTCACACGAGAATGTCTCGGGTAACCGTCCGAAATACGACCCTCTCCCAACACGAGTGGCCCCCGGGGCCTCTCACCCTCCCCCTCTCCCGTATGTCGAAGGTCTTCGCTTCGTTACAGGGTTCGAGTGCGTCACGACGTTGTCTCTTTTTTTCTTTTTACCTGCGGGCCTTCGTTCTCGCAGGTCACCTCAGATGACGCTGTAAAGGCCTCCGGGCCAACAGCATCCCGTGGATGGTTTTTAGTCGGTATGTTTCTCCTTCTGAGATCCGAGTCCGACACTGTTCGTTTCGGTGGCCTCCCGGTCAGGAAACGTTCGTGCTTAAAGCATTTTCCTCCACGGTTATCAAAAAAAAAATAAAATTAAATAAAAGAAATCCCAAACGTAAGCAGAAACTGTTGGCCACCACGGTGAAAAGGGTGTTAAATGAAGACTTAGGGCTTCGGGCATATCGAAGAAAAACAGGACATCGTTTGAATGCTCGTCTAATGGACCTGAGACTGAAGAGATGCTGTGCTTTGTTGAAGCGGTATGCGGGAAAAAAAATATCGGGAAATTCTTTTTTCGGATGAAAAATTTTTTACCGTAGAAGAGAGCTACAACAAACAAAATGATAAAGTGTACGCACACAGTAGTGAAGAAGCGAGCAACCGTATTCCGCGTGTCCAACGAGGTCATTTTCCATACTCGGTCATGGTATGGATGGGAATTTCTTATTGGGACTTAACAGAGGTACATTTTTGTGAGAAAGGTGTAAAAACAAATGCAGTTGTGTATCAAAATACAGTCTTGACGAACCTTGGGGAACCTGTTTCTCATACCATGTTCAATAACAGGCACTGGGTATTCCCACAAGATTCGGCGCCAGCTCATAGAGCGAAGAGCACACAAGACTGGCTGGCGGCGCGTGAAATCTACTTCATCCGACACGAACACTGGCCCTCCTCCAGTCCAGATTGGAATCCGTTAGATTACAAGATATGGCAACACTTGGAGGAAAAGGCGTGTTCAAAGCCTCATCCAAGTTTGGAGTCACTCAAGATATCCTATCAATATCGGCAGCCGCCGATATTGACCTGGACCTCATTCGTGCGATAGACGATTGGCCGCGCAGATTGAAGGCCTGTATTCAAAACCACAGAGGTCATTTTGAATAAACTTTAGTGTCATAAGAATCTATGTTTTGTTAAGTTAATTTTGGTATATAATGGTTACATAATGAATAAACTTGTTTCAATTATTTTATATTAAACATGTGACAGAATTTATGACCTGACTAGGTAGATATATTCAAATCGCTGGTATATCTAGTGTTAAGCTAGGTCACACCTATTTAATATGAACCTTTGCCAAGCTGGACCTTCTTCAGCGCCCGCGGTTTTCCCTAGCCCCTTTGCCCCTGATGCTCTACCGCTCGCTTCTGGTGCCATTTGCCAAGCTGGACCCTCTTCAGCGCCCGCGGTTTTCCCTAGCCCCTTTGCCCCTGGTGCTCTACCGCTCGCTTCTGGTGCCATTAGCGAGTGCAATAACGAAACCATAGAAACTTCAGTGTCTGCGGAAATCCCCAGCCCCTTTAAGATATTTTTATTATAAGAAAAATAAAGAGATCCATAAAAGAAAGAATGCCTTCTATAGTTTCGGGACACTAATGTCAATAATATTTTAAAAAGAAGTTAGCAAAAAAGGAAGAATTAGAAAAATTAAAAATGGAACGTGCTGCCAAAAGACAAAAGAAAAGAGAGGAAAATGAGAAAACAAAAAAAGGGAACATTCAGAAGCGTAAGAAAAACACTGAAAAGAGGATGCTTAATTTTGACGATAGTTCTGATTCAAATGTGGATGGTGTTTTTGCTGACAGTGAAAGTGAGTCTGAAAATGAAAGTGATAGAGAAAACATTAAAAAAAAACTTAAAAAACCAGTACAGAGAAAATTAGGAGAGTATGTAGTATTTTCTTACGAAGAAGAGTTGTTTCCGGGGGTAATTACTCATGTTACTAAAACAGCTGCTACTATTTCGTCAATGCAGAAATGTGGGAGACTTTGGAAATGACCTGAAAAAGTGGATCAATTGGACTACGAATGGGAATATGTGTTCCATATTGACGAGCCATTAAAAATGAGTCAGACAAGAAATGTATACTCGGTTCCCGAACTAGAATATTTATGGAACTAAGTGACTTATATAAAATTACTGAATATTGATACTAAACACGATAGCTCATTTCCAGCTGTCAGTACGTATAAATATAGGTATATATTTTTAAGTTTCCAAATGCATATATAGGTTCAGTCAGTTGTATCTAATAACATTTCTTTTTTGTGTACATCTTAATTTAAACATACTATGTCAACTACTGAAAATTAACAAGTGTCAACTACTACATATTTATGTTTTTACTAGGTGTCAACTACTAAGTTACTACCTTCATTTTATTAAAAAATATATAAAAAATACGCATCAGTTTTATTTATACAATTCTTGTCATATTCTGAAAGTGTAATAATTTGCGCAACTATTACTAAGTAGAAACTCCCTGTAAGATGATTTCATACCAAACTATGTCTATAGACATACTAATAAACCCTTAAGGTGTATCTACTGAATAGTTTACCCTAATGGTCAAGCAGAAATAGCAGTAAAGTTATGAAATCAAACCATCAAAAGGGTTTAAGAGATCACCAAGACGTGGAGGAGGCTTTAAAGACATATCTAATGTATTATGCTTGGCATTCCACCGCAGTGCGTTTTTCGCGGAATTTTCTGCCACGCACTTGCACCTTATGGAATGTGCTGCCGTCAGCGCTTTTTCCGGACCGATACGACTTAGGGACCTTTAAGAAAAGAGCCTATACCTTTCTCAAAGGCTGGCAACGCATCTACTATGCCTCTGGTATTGCAGGTGTTCATGGGCGGCGGTAATCACTTATCATCTCGTGAGCCACCTGTTCGTTTGCCTCCCTTTTCCATAATAAAAAAAATATCTTAACACACCTCACTTAGCAACAGCTTGCATCACCGGCACATTTTCTTCAGTGATGATCATTGAGAATGCGAATAGATTTACTTCAACCTTCTCAGACTAGTGAAATCAAAGCCTATGAATCACAAAGGAAACAAATTAAATATACAACTGGCAATTCTAGGGAGATAGTAGAACCAAGTGACAAAGTGTTGGTATGCGATTTTGAGAGACGAAAGAAGTGGCCTGCCGGAAAAGTACAAAAAATAATAGCCAGTAAGAATGTAGCAGTAAAGGAAAACGATTCTACAATGAAACGTCTCATGAAAAGACCTTAACTTACTAAATATGTGGTTTCAATGCAATTTACTGACCATAAATGCATCAAAAACAAATTACATAATTTTTAAAGCCAAAAATAAGAAAGTAGTAAGCAACAAATTACTTGTTGTAAACGGAGAAATCTTAAATAAAACAAATAAAGAAAAATTTCTTGGTCTTATATCAGATGATCATCTCACATGGAAGCCTCATATAGAGCGACTGCGTTCTAAACTTGCGTCATTGTCTAGACTTTTAAGAAGTATATCTGGGTGTCTACTGCCTATATCTATCTTGTTTAAAACTCGCTTGTTAACACGTTCTGTGCTTTAGGAGATCTAAAAGGTCTCCTACGAGACTTTCAGCCAGTGCGGCACCAAAAATCGTGTTCTATCCCTCTGTGCGGGAGGTCGTAATTTCTTTATTTCTGTGTGTATGACAGAGTCAAATATACATATGTGCTTCTAACTGCAAATTTGATACAAAAGTAAAGAAAAAAGTAAAGATCGATTAGGTCCCTAACGCACAAGACAGTGATTTTAAACAATCGGTGCGCAGAGAGATCTTTTATATCTCCAAAATCGGAGGCCTCGCAGACGCAAGGAGTGAAGAGCGGGCGACGCGGGCGCCGCGTGCTTTGTTTTAGTGGCGTTCATGTGTCGAGAGCGTGAGGTCGCGCTTTTTATTCCGAGAACTCCGCTAAATTACGTATTTGTGCAGTATTAGTACTTATTTAATTAGAAAATTTGATTGTGTAAGTTATATCAACATTATAGCAATTAATAAATAGTTCAATTATGAATTCTTTAAAAAGAAAAAAGTGCAAAAAAATAATTTCATCTGGAAGTGAATCCGAATTAGAGGGGACATCAAGATCATATTTTCAAAGCTCAACGACTGTTAATAGAAATAAGTGTCAAAAATCTCTTAATTTCCCGCCAAATACCAGTGATAATAATGTTGCTCCAACGACAAGTAAAATACGAATTTTGGAAAATATTCGACTACGCTCCCCATTCAAAAATAGTGACAGCGATTCTGATTTGGAAATATTTCCCAAAAAACAAAAGAAGAACCTTTTCGATGTTGTAGAATCAAGAAATAATAATATTTATGTCAGCCCATGCACAGGAAAAACCTTTGCTGTGCTTGAAAATACTTCAAGAACACCAACTCAAGAGCTACATCGTTATAAAAATCGCAATCGCAGTAATTTAGCTTCTCCTGATGCATTTCATTTTAATCCAATTGCTTCACCGTCAACTCAAAGGCTTACTAAAAATAAAATTAACAATCAGTACAGTGGTATTTCTTCTCCAAACTCATTAAAGTTTAATCGAATTGCTTCACCATCAACTAGAAAGCTTCAATGTAATAATAATTACAGCAGAATGTCTTCTCCTGATTCGCTAAGTGCTTTATACACTTCAAGCAGGTGCTCTTCTCTGAACAATATATCTTGTTCACACCTACTACCATTAGAACTAAATGATAGCAGCATGCAAAATTTAATTAATACAGCTATAAATCCAAATGAAACTGACAAAGCCGACACAGGTAAAGATTCTTATAGATTTCAATATTCATTTGTAGATGAAAGGGTGAATGTTGTTGAAAACCCAAAGAGAATAACACCGGAAGGCAAACAAGTACACCAACAACAAGAAAACAACCAGGAAGATGGAGAACAAGAAAACCAAGAAACACGGCGAGAAGGTGTTTACAAAACACATCAAAAAGATCAGGAAATACCGGCAAAAGAAATTAATAAAATAATAGATAGTGAGATTAACGAGACTGTCAACCACGACGACAACTTGACTGAAGAATTGGAAGAAGAACGACAAAAAAACGAAATTCAACTAGAAAGAGACCAGGAAACACAGGAAGAGACAAAAAAGGAGAATCTTGAAATACAACGAAGACGATCAACACATAGCGAAATCGAAGAAATGAACAACCTACCTTCAGAAAAAAGACATTTTTTCTGAAGAATTGATAGTAAAACAACAAGGAAACCAAGAAATTCAGCTGGAAAGAGATACAACGAGAAACAGATCAGGAAATACAGGAAGAAGAGAATCGTGAAAGTGAAACTATGGTTAGCGAGATTGAAGAAAGCGACTCTCAAGACGACATTGTGTCTGATGAAATAGAAGATGTCTCGTCCGATACAATAGATGAAAGCGATACGCCTGAAAATGAATCAGCAAGGGAAGGTATAGAGCTTGAAAATGAGGATGGTTGGGTTGACGTTACTGACAATGATTTTATAACCTTTGAAGAAAGCACTCTTAATAGCACGACAACATATCCTATTCGTAATAAATTACCCATCGAAGTTTACAGTTTGTTCGTAACTAGTGAGATTGTCAACAAAATCATAGAAAAAAAATATCTTCACGCAATTCCCAATACAGGGGTAGACAGAGGCCGAGTCTAGACAATTAAGTCCCTTCGACCCACCTTTCACCGAAGATATTTTCGGGACAACGTGACAGGTGGTGAGCCCGTCGCCGCCTTTATGTCCAAGCCAACGATATTCGTACATAAGTTTTTGAAAAACCCATTGGTACGAGCCTACCAACTGGGGATCGAACTCAGGTCTATTGACTCGAAATTCCGACCACCCAACCACTCGGCTATCGTGACTTATGTTACCAACGCAGGAACGATAATCGCAATCGAAATCCTCCTCCCCAACAACGGTCGAATTATCGACCATCATCCAATCAACAATGGCGAGACCCAGAAGATCAAGGGCCTTCCCAGCAGCCCCAGCCTCAGCGTCGTTCACGTCCACCAAGTCAACGGAAGCGCGATGCAGCTCGGCAGGATAAGTTTCGAGAGAACAACCCGAAGACCCAGCAAGCTTTGAAGGATATTGAAGATAAAATAAATAAAGCATTATACTTTGGCTTCGGAGATTCATTAACTGCTGAAAAGCAGGTAGATTTCTCAACTCAGAAGACCGCCGCAGTAGTCCCCGTGACAACGCGCGCAGTGGGGATGTATACCCAGTGGATGTTTAAGAAGGTTTACGAACTCTATGGCCGCAGACCAGACCGCATACCGGAATGTTCACCGTATGCCTTTTATCGAGTGTCGCTGGCTCAGTTTGAGTACCGTCTGATATGCGGAAAGTCCGCTCAGATAAATACGCTTGGCATAGATGCTGGATTGTTTAACCGCCCACGATTGGATATTGAACACCGTGACGTTGTCAAGGCAATGGCAGTCACATTCTCACCGCTAGCTAATCTGCTAGCTGGAGTCGGAAATTTTGAGTACGAAGGAGAGGCGTACTACGTTAAATGTCCAAATGATTCAATCCTTGGCATTTTAATCTCAAACCTGGAAGGAATAGTCGGAAGAATGGCGAATCCCGCAACGCCGAAAGCTGAAAGGCAGCGGGTTTACGATCTCAATCCGCTTCCATTTGCAAATTGGAACCAAGCCGCACGTGCAGGAGTACGTCGGCGCGTAGATGGACAAGCGCCAGTTGACCCAGGTTTTCCATTACTCTTAAACCCCAATGAGTACTGGCCTGCAGGATACGATATTGATGCCTTTGAGCATGACGTTCATCAAGTGAAGAACTTTATATCGTTTGTCGCCCGAAAAGAGATTAAGATGATGCGTGAGGGTGCAATAATAGATTACGAGGCAGCAGGACATCACCGAATTCTGGTGAGCAACTCCGCCGAAGGTCTGCGAAATCCTGACCGAATGCACCAAAATCAATGGGCTGACGAGGAGTTACCGCAGGGAGATTTGAACGCGTTCTGGACACCAGTGACGCTACAGTCCCAAGACTTCTTTATGGGTACACTGAATTTAGTAGGTGAAAGAAGGATTGGAGTAGGCGATGCTTTCGCATTTAGATCCCCGCTTATAGCGAGAGGGCAAGCACGCCATCGCTGGACAACGCTAATTGATAACATGATAGCTTAGCGTTAGTCCATTCCAGACCCGGAAACAATAGGTCTGATGAAAAAAAAAATCATAGAAGAAACAAATAAGTATGCAGATAAGTTTCTATCAGACCACGAAGAACAATTAAAAGTAAATTCGCGTTTTAAAGCTTGGAAACCAACAGATGCAGAGGAGATAAAAACATTTTTGGGTATCTTACTGACTATTGGCCTCAACCGCGTTCCGCACTTACACGATTATTGGTCGTCGAAAAAAAGTATATACCGAAATGATTATATTTGTTCGCTAATGGCCAGAGATAGATATCTTACTTTTGAAATTTTGGCACTTTAGCGAGGAAAACATAAATAATATAGGAGATAAACTTCATAAAATTCGTCAAATATTCGATATTTTGAACAACCGATTTCAAGAAGTGCTAAAACCTGGAAAATACATTGTAATCGATGAAACAATGATCCCTTGGCGTGGAAGGCTTAAATTTCGCGAGTACATAAAGAATAAAACCCATAAATATGGAGTAAAATTATACAAATTATGTACACCTGAAGAATATACCTATAACACAATTATATACACAGGCAAAGAAGGGAATCGCCGAGAACAGGACTATGGAAAAAATGTAGTATTGAAGCTAATATTACCAATATATTACCAATATTCGACCCTCATTTTCCAAACCATTAGGTTTGGAAAATGAGGTCGAATATTGGTTGCCGACAATTTTTATTCATCTGTGGGCTTAGCTCAAGAACTGTTAACAAAAAAACATTTTATTATGGCACAGTTCGATCGAACCGCAAAAGATTACCAAAAATTGTTGTGAACAAAAAATTAAAAAAGGGTCAAGTTGCAGGAAAAATGCTGAGCAATGGAGTGAAAGTCATAAAATGGTGCGATAAGCGCCAAGTCCTAATGATCACATCAGTCATAAATAGAATCGGTATCCCCAGTGAAATAAAAACAAACCGATTGAAAAAAAATGAACATATTGCAAGATACAAAGGCGAACTAATGGTTCTAAAGTGGAAGGATAAAAAGGACGTATTGCTGCTCAGTTCAGTTCATGATGACGAAAAGACAATGATTGAAAAGAGAGAAAGAAGTCAAGAAAAACCTAATGTTGTCCTTGATTACAATAAGAATATGGGCGGCGTAGATTTGGGAGATGGAGTTATGGTGGCTTACACGGCTGCTCGTAACAGAGTAAAATAAATTTATAAAAACAATTTTCTACGGTTGATTGATACGTGCTGCCTAAATGCATATATTTTGTACATAAAGGATAAAGGTCATTTAGGCCGACTTCATTTTTTGTTAGTGTATAGAGAAATTTGTTGATAACAATATCGTGAACACCCACCCACGGCCTTCAACAAGCCTAAACCTACACCTAAACCATCACGCATAGTGGAAAGGCATTTTCCAGAGCAAATGAAAAGTGATACAGGAAAATCTAAATCCCGGAAATGTCGAGTGTGTTACAAAATAGGTGCTAGAGAAGAATCTACTTACTGGTGTCCGAATTGTAGTGTAGCATTATATGTTAATAATTATTTTAAAATATATCACACAGAAAACGAGTTTTGAATTTTTATATGTACCTATTGTGTCATTCTATTTTGTTTACTTGCTTTTAATTGTTTTGTGATTCCTTTTGCACTTCAAAATTTTTAATAAACGATATACATTTCATATACATATCATTCATTTTATGAATAAATTAAAATATAGAAATATGAAATGACGGTCTCCGGGCGTGACGTATTGACATGTCCTAGCGAAACAATACGCGCCCGGTACATGTTGCATAATTTGGACGAGAACTACCAGGTTAACAGGTTAATATATAAAATAATAAATAATCTTATTCATTCTCAAATAACTTTCACAACAAAAATATAATATACACAAACATAGTTTAAGAAATGCTCAAAACATTTATTTGCATTCCCCAAGAACAAATAAGGGGGGGAAAAAATGTACTTTATGAAGGCGCTCAATTTAACAACTACCGAAACATTTGAAAGAATCCAAATCGAAACAGATATTTAAAAAACTCTTAAAGCAAAATATTGCAAATTTTAAATAAAATATACAAATTAATAATTCGTGCAGTAAACAACTACTTTTAGTTCTTCATAAACACTTGCAGCAAATTTAACTCTTTCTAGTGTATTTAAAATTGTGTTCAACTACCTTCCTCATATTCTTTTTATTTTTTATTTGTCAATGCATTGTGAGTGCGTGGTGACACTCCACTCAAAGTGCCATTGTTTGTGTTAGTTTTGAACTTGTAAAATTTAAATAGATTAATATTAAATTATAATATCTCGTACGATATACAGATAAATAATACATGTAAAATGTTAGTGCAAGTGACAGGTGTTTGTCAAAGGAATTTTTGAAGTTATTGTAAAATTGTAAGTACGTTCATATTGACTCTTGTACATTTCTCATGTAAGTGAATGCAAATGTAACTCTTTTGAAAAATAAAGATTCTAAACCATAATGTCATTTAAATCAATTACGAAACAGAAACTCAATGTTGGCCTTTCTGACTGTTTCCATGAAAAGCAAGCAAACCTAGACCTTCCTAACAAAAAGCCCCCTATCCAGACTCCTGCAAAATCTGTTCCGAATAGAGAACCTAGAATAAGGTATCATGAAGGCTGTCATTAGATATGGTTTTTTAAAAAAAAAGTATTTTAGTTTTTAATAGAATTTGTTGTTTATTTTAGTTTATAAAACTTGCTTGTATTTAAGAAGAGGGGTATTACATATTACCTGTATTATTAATAGAGTAACTTATGATATCATCTGTGTCAGGCCTTTTACTCTATATCTTGTTTTTCATAATGTATTTCTTGGATTTTGTTTTATACAGTTGTCATGATTACAAGTCTTTTACTTCTGCTGAGTTTATTTTTTTATTGCCCAAGAACATAATAATTCCAATGCAGGACATAAGTCTTGACTGATAGGAAAATTTGCCATAATTACCATGATTTGCCAGATTGGTACAAAGATGCTGCAGCGCATTAAGGGTTTACTAAACTACCTTGGTCTGGTGTTTTAAGAGATAGTAATCCAACCATCTTTAAGTAGCTCTTTCTTAGCTTTTCATAGATTTACGTTGCTACCTCTCATGAAACTTATGGAGATAAGTGATTTGAAAATAATGTACATCCTTTTATAAGAGGACAATTCACATTTGATTACCTTGTTATTTTCAAATTATAAATCCATACTGTAACAATTTTAAGAAATGATATATTATTATGAAACTATACAAACTAAATAAGATACCAGAAATTTGAAGATTTTTTAGCTAATTAATACAGCCAATTGTGATTGGAAATTGAGTCGAAATATTCATTTTTCTATCCCAATGTAGTTTTTTCAAAAGTAATGTAAGATTTTTTTATCATTGGCTTGGATAGAAAGGCTCACTATCTGACACGGTATTCCAAATAATAAAGCTTCTGTAAAAGTAGGTTTGAAAGGACTAAATTGTCTAGATATCTCTGTAATAGAGAATGCATAAAGATTTTTAATTCTTTATTTATATAACATTTTGTCCTACTTTCATGCAATACTTCAGGAGGCCTATGTTCACCTGTAGATTTATAGCATGATTATGATCAATCAATCCAGAAATTATTTTGAATACATTTTATTATCTAAATGCAAAAATTTCATACTCACCAAGGATATAAATGCCCATTGGTAGCTAAAAGATATATAAGCATTGAAAGCAACATCTCATTTTTTTTAATCTCTGGTTCTTCCTGCTCCATGACAGAATCTTAATACGCTGACAGAGTCAACTTCATAATTTGCAAGCTCATCAATATGAAAGAGCTTGCTGCAAATTATATCATATATTTATTGCACATCTAAAAACATGAGATAAAATAAACTAATTATTGTGTACCATAATTATTTAGGCAACATTCTTCACAACTCCATTTCGCTCAACATCAAAAATTTCACGATAGCGGAGTGGTTGGGTGGTCGGAATTTCGATCAAGAGACCAGAGTTCGATACCCAAGTGGCAGGCTCGTACCAATGGGTTTTTCATAAATTTATGTACGAATTATATCGTTGGCTTGGACATAAAGACGGCGACGCGCTCACCATAACACTAGTTTTTCAAAACAAAAACATTAATGACAAACAAACGTGATGATCACTACGAAACGATATTGTAGGGTAACAGTTTTTCACAGGGTAAGATTCAAAATTTTTTTCGATCATAACTTACCTTTTCTAAGTATTATCAGCTAGAGAACATTTTATTTTTATTTTATACAAGCACACAGCAATAGTTAAAATAACTTGCATTGTTGGATTTTTTTGGTTTGATAAAGTGATCTTCAAGCCATACATCAAAGAGAATATAAAAACTACGTCATACCAAGCATTGCTGGAAATGGCGGGGATTAGAGACGGCACGTATTGACTGGAACTGGTTTTTAGAATAAGGTTTACTCAGTATAGTATCTACGACGCGCATTCGATTAATACTCACACAACTTAATAATCTACTAAAACTCGAAGTCGATGAGCGAAACTCGAGACGCGTTTGAAGTTTGTTTTAATCCAATACTTTCACGATCGCCTTTATTGTAATGTTCTAAACTGCTTTTTGAATGCATTATTGCTAAAAAGTAACCACATTCGATCTAAATGTAAAAAAGTAATGTGATAATTAGTAATTACTAATGTTATTACTTAATAATTAAAATTGAAGTAAATGAATAGAAATATTTTAATTGGCTAGCTTTTATTAAAAAAATCTAATACGGAGACAGACTCACCACCTGTTACGTTGTCGCAAAATAAGCTTTGGTGAAAAGTGTATGGTTACATGTGTGTGTGCAAGTGTAACTCAGCGTCATGTGTAAGTGCATCATCAGCGACTAGACAATAAAAATCTTGTTGTAATGAATCATTTGTTAAAGTTTTTATCTGCGTAAAGTTATTGCCTTTTCTTTGAATAAAATTGACACTCTATAGTATATCCACTCCATATTAAAGCTCTATAGTATCCATATTAAAGATATGTACATATTGATGTGACTCTTTCAACTATATCTAGATGAAAGAGCCCTTATAAGTTTTAAAGTGACCAGGCGTATAAAATTTGTTTTCGTTCAAAATTTATAATATGAATTTTAGTGGAACCAATGTCAGGGGTAGAGCCACGCATCAGATTTTGTTATTGCATGAATGGGCCGGCTTGACCGGGGAAGGACCACGACCTCACTGAATACCGGCGTGAAGAAGAAGAAAGGGGGGGGGGGCTGTCTAAAGCTGGCAACGCATCTGCTATACCTCTGGTATTGCGGGTGTTCATGGGCGGCGGTAATCACTTACCATCACGTAGGCCACCTGCTCGTTTGCCTCCCTTTTCAATAAAAAAAAAAAATATTTTATTTATTTAAACTTTATTTGCACACATTATAAAAAAATGTATAAAATGGCGGACTTAATGTCTAAAGGCATTCTCTACCAGTCAACCTTTGGTTTGTGCAGAGAATCTAGTGATGGGTGCAAAACTCATTATTAAAAATTAAAGGTTTAAGGAAAAAAATATAATACACATACATATACATTTACATCACAACATACATACATACAATAGTATTTTATACATATACACCCTACAATAAATACATACATAGTAAATAAATATAATAAATATAAAAATTTTCACGCAATTCCCAAACAGAGGTAGACAGAGGACTAGTCTAGACAATTAAGTCCCTTTGACCCACCTTCCACCGAAGAAATTTTCGGGACAAAGTGATAGGTGGTGAGCCCGTCGTCGTCTTTACGTCCAAGCCAACGATATAATTCGTACATAAGTTTTTGAAAACCCCATTGGTACGAGCATGCCACCTGGGGATCGAACTCGAGTCTCTTGACTCGAAATTCCAACCACCCAACCACTCGGCTATCGTGAATAAATGTGATATTTTTATACTATACATACTTGAGAATATAACAACTTCTGAAGTTTTTTTTTAATTTTTTATTATTATCAGAAACTACTACTGCTTCATTAAGTAATACTCCCAGAGTAAACGTTTAAAGGTAGGTTTAGCTTTTGCTTCTTTAATATTTCTGGGTAACATGTTCCAGAGTCTTACTGCATTTGAAGTGAAGGAATTGTAAGAGACCCCCGTGCGACAAAAGGAACAAAAAGATTTAGATTTTCCGCGGAACGGAGACATCGGTTGTGAGAATCGCCCTTAAACTGAAATTTGCATTTCAGATATGCAGGGACAAACGGATCGAGTAAAATAGAGAACAGCAGCAATAGCAATAAAAAGGATTTTAAAAGATCTAGAAAGTGGAAGAGGCAGCCATTTGAGCTGAGAACGGAAAAAAGAAACGTGATCGAATTTACGTAAGGCAAAGATAAAGCGAATACAATTATTGAGAAGACGATCCAGTTTCTTAAGAAGTTCTTGAGAGGCATCAGCGTAACGTACATCTGCATAATCTTGTATTGGTAATACGAGCGTTTGAACATTTATACAAAACATACTCGTTGTATAACTAGAAGACCCATTTCGTGTGCGCCATACTTATGAGATCAATAAACAAAACTTATGTTAATAGTACATTCTCATTTTTATTGGTCATTATATTATCATTGGTGTTTGTAGTACCTACGTTTTTTACTGATCCTATAACACAAGTGTTTGTGTTGAAATTTTTTTATGTGAAACATCTATGGGCGAGGGTACACCTGATTATCAGTGTGGCGAGAATTGCCGTGGCAAAGCTTTGCGATTTCAATTAAATTTAAACATTTTGAATTTTGTATTTAAAAAAAAATGTTATTAATCTAATAGTAATAGTCACGATAGCCGAGTTGTTGGGTGGTCGGAATTTCGAGTCGTGAGACCCGAGTTCGATCACCAGGTGGCAGTACCAATGAGTTTTTCAAAAACTTATGTACGAATTTCATCGTTGGCTTGGACACAAAGGCGGCGACGGGCTCACCACTTGTCACGTTGTCCCGAAAATATCTTCGGTGGAAGGTAGGTCAAAGGGACTTAATTGTCTAGACTTGACCTCTGTCTACCCCTGTATTGGGAATTGCGTGAAGATATTTTTATATATATTATTTATATTTTATATTAATCTAATAAACAGCCATTATTTTATGACTGAATGTAAGGTTGTGAACTCAAGACTTCTCTGGGTTCGCTTTAAATTGGGACTGACGAAGTTATTCCTTTTGGTTGTTTATGCGTCGGTAGCTTCGTCCTTCAGGGCTGATCTGGAAGAGTTTTGGGAGAATGGAAGAGAAGTTTTAGTTTTTAGGTTTGGTTAGGGGAAACGAAAAAATTTTTGTATTTGGTGATTTTAATGGATGCGTGGGTACCGCTCGGCCAGGGTACAAGTCGGTGCTTGGAATGTTTGGTGATAAAATGGTTAACGATGCTGGCAAGCGTATACTGGCTGTATGCAAGAAAAAGGGTCTTCTTGTGACCAATACTATGTTTGATCACAAGAAGATCCATATGTACACTAGAGAAAGAGAGAATGAGAGAAGTATGATCGATTTATTCCTGGTGGATGACCGACTGCGAAAGGTGATGGATACACGAGTGGATACAGAGGTACTGACCTGGGAACGGATCATTATCTAGTGACTAGATTAAGGGGTATCAAAGGGATATAGAAGGTGGATCAAAGGGACTTAATTGTCTAGACTTGACCTCTGTCTACCCCTGTATTGGGAATTGCGTGAAGATATTTATATTTATTTTTATTTATTTTTGTTAAAACATCAACAAAGTGAAATGAATCTAAAAACTGAGTATCAACAAGATAAATGTAGAAATAATTCTATGAAATACAAAGACAATTAATATACTCTTAAACAATAACTATTTGTCTAAGGTTTATGTAAGTGTAACAAAAATGCGATTTTGAAGGTGTTTGCTAAATAATTCAAATGTTCAGTTAATGACTAAATAACAACAGTAATAACTATGACTAAAGTTGATCATCTTACGTATGTGTTTGGTTGGCGTATTTGCATAACAGCGGACTAATATACATTGCACTCTGAGTTCGTATCGGAAATTATCTCTGTGAACTTTTTTCTGTTTTTTTAAATATAATTTATGAATTTATTTTGAAATTTGCCTATAGTTTAAAGTAACATCTAAATATGGAGAGTAAATGCAACGAATGCAAAAATGTAATAACAGAAACGCATCCATTAATTTGCGTATTATGTAATGAAAAATACCACCTACACTGTACGAATGTATCGGAAAAGAGATTTCTTCTTATGACTCAAAATAATAAAACCAACTGGAAATGTAAGCAATGTTATCTTAAAAGCAGTGAACAAATTTCACCTTTAAATAGCATAACCACAAGACATAAATATAAAATAAATGTGCCCATTGAAAATTCATTCGATTCGCTTTCATCTTATCCTGATAACTTAGAATACTCATCAATGGTAGAAACTTGTGTCTTAAAGGTTTGACTAAGCAAGATATTGTTATATTAGGTATTGGAAGTAATGATAAAAATCCCGTAATCTTTCTCGAAAATCTATGTTTAATTTTGGACATTTTGAAGAGTGCATCAATTTACATAGCTCCTATTAAACAAAATCCGGATCTCGATGTACATAAATTAAATAATAAATTATATATTTGGACTAACTATAAAAATAATTGTACATTTATTAGTTTGAATAATAGTAATTTACAAAGTAAACTCTATTTATTTAACATATTATTATTGTATATTATTGTAAAAGTTAACTGTTTTGACGATCTAGCAACCTTATACCATTTTGAATGCTGCTCTGTTTATATACAAACCTGTAATACTTTAATAATTTGTGTTTATAGGATCCCAACGAAATTAAAATGTAATTTAGATTTATTTTTTCACAAAATAGAATTACTTTTATATAGATGTAATTTAAAATATTACAAAAAGAAAATAGTTATAATGGGAGACATAAATATCAATACACTCATGAGTAACAGAACTGTTGATCCTTGTAGACTTGATTGAATCTTATAAAATGAAACTTCTTATACAAGAAGCTACGAGGGACGAATCTAGTCTAGATCATATAATTAGTAATGTAAAAGATGCAAAAGTATCATTAATTCCACTATGTCTATCGGATCATAATACTGCCCAAATTATAAAATTTTCAGTACAGGATAAAAAATTGGTGTCTAGTATTGTATATAAATTTAAAAGAAATTTATGTGATGAAAATATTTTAAGGTTTCAACGTTACCTAGGAAATCTTTCGTTTTGTAGTGTATATTCTGAATTAGACTTTAATACAGCATTTGATAATTTCTATGAATTGTTTTGTCTTCTGTATAAACTCTGTTTCCGCTAGTTAAGACAAAAATAAATAATAAATTATATATTTGGACTAACTATAAAAATAATTGTACATTTATTAGTTTGAATAATAGTAATTTACAAAGTAAACTCTATTTATTTAACATATTATTATTGTATATTATTGTAAAAGTTAACTGTTTTGACGATCTAGCAACCTTATACCATTTTGAATGCTGCTCTGTTTATATACAAACCTGTAATACTTTAATAATTTGTGTTTATAGGATCCCAACGAAATTAAAATGTAATTTAGATTTATTTTTTCACAAAATAGAATTACTTTTATATAGATGTAATTTAAAATATTACAAAAAGAAAATAGTTATAATGGGAGACATAAATATCAATACACTCATGAGTAACAGAACTGTTGATCCTTGTAGACTTGATTGAATCTTATAAAATGAAACTTCTTATACAAGAAGCTACGAGGGACGAATCTAGTCTAGATCATATAATTAGTAATGTAAAAGATGCAAAAGTATCATTAATTCCACTATGTCTATCGGATCATAATACTGCCCAAATTATAATATTTTCAGTACAGGATAAAAAATTGGTGTCTAGTATTGTATATAAATTTAAAAGAAATTTATGTGATGAAAATATTTTAAGGTTTCAACGTTACCTAGGAAATCTTTCGTTTTGTAGTGTATATTCTGAATTAGACTTTAATACAGCATTTGATAATTTCTATGAATTGTTTTGTCTTCTGTATAAACTCTGTTTCCGCTAGTTAAGACAAAAATAAATAATAAATTTAAATTAAATTGGATAACAAAAAGTCTAAAGAAAAGTTGTAAATTTAAAAATAGACTTCGTCATAAATTTTATAGTAATAAAACAATAAGTAACAGAAATACATATAAAAAATATACTCGAATATTAAAAAGATGCATAGAACATGCAAAGAAACAAGCAAATGTTAATTATATTAAAAGGAACAAGAATATTGTAAAATCGACATGGATGATTATAAAAAATGAAGTGAACTACGTGAAAAGTGACAAATTTATTAATAAAATAAAATATAATAATGTAATAATGACAAATCAAACTAAAATAGCGAATGCGTTTAATGACTATTTTATCAATTTGACAAAGAATGGGAGTAGCAAAGTTGTTAACACAAATACAAAAAAAAGACTACAAAACTCAATCTTTTTAACTCCCATTGATGATGAATATATTAGTAAAACTATCATGACCTTAAAAAATACAACTTCTGTGGGGTACGACCACATATCTACAAAAGTTATTAAAATATGTAAGGATCAAATCAGTAAAGTACTCGCATTTATTGTAAACCGATCTATGGAAACTGGAATATATATAATATATATATCCAGATAAACTGAAAATCTCAACAGTTAGGCCTCTATACAAAAAAGGTGACAGGACAGAAATTTACAATTATCGTCCAATTACATTAATATCTATATTTGCAAAAATCTTTGAAAAGGTTATTTATTCAAAGGTTACCGACTTTCTTACTAAGTATAACATAATAAGTAACGATCAATATGGATTTCAAAAGGGTAAATCAACAACAATGGCTAATTTCAGTCTTATTACAGAGGTTTAAAAAAAAACAACAACAATAGTATGAATACTTCAGTGATATTCTTTGATTTATCCAAAGCCTTCGACTTTGTACCTCATGAACAGCTACTTACAAAATTGGAACAGAACGGATTAAGAGGTTCTGCTTATAACTGGTTCCAAACATACCTACATAGAAGGCAACAATTTGTTGAGGTTTCCAAAATTGATAAAAAAAATATTATAAGGGAATGTAGATCAAAATTGAGAACTAACTCTTCAGGTGTACCTCAAGGTAGTGTACTTGGTCCTCTTCTATTCCTAATTTACATAAATGATCTACCTGAGTTTACAAAGCATAGAACAATTTTATTTGCTGATGATAATGCAATTGTAGTCACATCACCAAAAAGTATGACACTATCCAAACACATTTCAGAAATAACGAATACTATATCGTCAATAAAAATTGGTTAGAAAAAAATAATTTGATAGTTAACCTATCTAAGACGCAACTTCTCAATTTTAATAAATTTAATAATTCAGTAGATATTACTTATAAGGGACAACCTATACATAGTGCTAATATTGCAAATTTTCTAGGCATTATTATTGACGATAGATTAAAATGGAAAGAGCAAATCGATTCAGTTTGTAGGAAAGTAAATAAATTTAACTACGCTCTTTATAAATTAGCTAAAGTTGCTTCAAGAGAGGCAGCACTTTTAGCATACTTTGCATATGTAGAATAAATACTAAGGTATGGGCTGCTTATTTGGGGTAACAGCAAAGAAATAAATAAAGCTTTCATTTCACAAAAAAAATGTGTTCGTGCTATCTGTAATGTTCCACCAAATGTGTCATGTAAACCTCTGTTTAAAACTTTAGGAATTCTGCCTTTACCATGTTTATATATCCTTGAAATGGCAAAATTTGTAAAGCAAAATCTTAAGAATGTTTATAATAGAAACCAAGATGTAGGTCAAAGAAGTAAAAGGTTCCCAGATAAATTATTAATAGAAGCTATACCATGCACTTCCAAGTTTCAAAACAATTGTTATTGGATGGGCAAAACAATATACAATAAAATACCCCAAAAAATAAAAGAACTTCCATTCCAAAAATTCAAAGCAATTTTATATAGATGGCTCTTAGAACAAAATTTCTATACCGTCAATGAGTTCTTGAACTATTATGAATGAAATTGAATAAATGCGTTGATTTTATTGTCGTATACATTTGAATTTTAGTATTTTAAGTTTAACATTAATGTAATAAATGTAGTATGACTAAAACAATCCAATATGTAATAAATCCAAAATGAAAATGTAGTAAATTCTCTTAATATATAAGAAAAAAAAATTGCATGCTATTATTCAGTGGCTAAACTTGGAGATCATGTAATTTAATATAATACTATCTTGTAAACACCCAGTTTAATGGCAAATAAAGATTATTATTATTATTATTACTAACCTGTATCGCAATCGTCTAGGCACTTAAAGCGATTGTGTAATTGGAGCTGAAAAATTTCGGGACTTTGAATAAGGGCACGAGATAGGCGGAGTATGGACTACATCAGACTAGACCGATCGAGCTTCACGTTGAGGTTCAGTGTGCCTCTTATCGTACGAGGATCACTACCGGTTCTCCTTTGTAAAAATGTAAGTATAGGGTACAAAAAATCGATATCACAATCGATTACTAAAAAATGAATGAATTAAATACTTATGTACCATATTGTTCAACATCGACATCACTTAATTACAAAGTGCTGTACAAAGAGTGTATACAAACAGATGTATAGATAGTGTATTTCTAAAAATAAAAACATTTACTTTTTTAAATCGCCATACATCTATGGGTCCAACAAAGGAAACCATTGCCGCCATGAAATATGAAATAAAAAGTGATGATTCAATGTGGTCCACATGTTCTTCGGATATAATTATATTAATTTTTAAATTGTTGGACTACCAAAGTCTTGTAGCATGTATGTCAGTTTGCAGGAAGTGGAGAGATGTTGTTGATTATATGGGGCAGGTATATACTTTGTAAATGTGATAATGTTAAAGCCGAATATATCGACCCATCATGTTAAATAAAAAGAAAACTGTTCTTTCAGTTTAATGATTTATGGCAGAAACTAGCAGAAGTTGGCATGTATAACAAAGGAATCACATATAAACAGAAGTCCATTCTTGATTGTCGTGATTTATATTTCAATTCGTTGTTATGGAGAAGTGTTAACAATGCTCATTTTAAACTCTTCAAAAGTTTAGAGATATCGAATGTCAGGAAAATGCATGTATATAAAGGTAAACATATCTTTTTTTGATGCACAATTTAGCAGTATTACGATTTGAAACTACACAGCAGAAAGAGATATAATGAATTAAGTATAATAAATAGAATAAAATAGAATTGAATAAATACATACATAGATAGGGACAACATCACATACTTTGCTCCAATCCCAAAGTAAGCAACTTAGCACTTGTATTATGGAGTCAGAAACAACAAAGGTACCACAAACAACCATACTTGATGCAATGAAAAATTTTCCCCAACCCAGAATCAAACCCGGGACCTCAAAGCTGGTGGCACCATAAAAACTGGTGTCACCAGCTCTGATTTTATTTGATGATTGGCTATGGTAAATATCAATAAATATCAATTGCCATGTGATAACGGTGTAAGAATGTAATAACCATGTTTAAAGATATCAGACCAAAATAGTCAGACTGAAGATGGGCTGCAGCGTCTAAGGTGTGAAGTGTCTGATACTGTGATCACCAATCCACTTGCCAATCGTGGCAATTGTGGGAAATCTTCCCTATGGAAGAGGCCAATATCATGCAGGCATATAGGCTGTTATGTACATACATACATATTGGCCTATTAAAGTCCATTGCATGTATGAATGTATATATATATATATATATATATATATATATATATATATATATATATATATATATGTATGTATATATATATATATATATATATATATATATATATATATATATATATATATATATATATATATATATATATATAATATATATATATATATATATATATATATATATATATATATATATATATATATATATATATATATACATATATATATATATATATATATATATATATATATATATATATATATATATATATATATATATATATATATATATATATATATATATATATATATATATATATATATATATATATATATATATATATATATATATATATATATATATATATATATATATATATATATATATGTATGTATATATATATATATATATATATGTATGTATATATATATATATATATATATATATATATATATATATATATATATATATATATATATATATATATATATATATATATGTATGTATATATATATATGTATGTATATATATATATACATATATATATATATATATATATATATATATATATATATATATATATATATATATATATCTATATATATATATATAATATATATGATTATTACGTTTTTGTTTGTTAAACAGATTACCATATTGAAACAAAAAAAATGTGTTTGTGCATCAAAACAATATGAACTTGTTTATTACAGATAATATTATTGTTATCAACGACTCTGGCATAGTGAAGTATTACAATGTTGACACTTATGAGGTGACAAAAGTTTTAGAGAGATCCTGTAAGTATGAATAATGTTTTTTTTTTTTTAAAGAGTACAGTGTGAAACCACATAATACTTTAAATAAATAAATATCTTCACGCAATTCCCAATACAGGGGTAGACAGAGGTCAAGTCTAGACAATTAAGTCCCTTTGACCCACCTTCCACCGAAGATATTTTCGGGACAACGTGACAGGTGGTGAGCCCGTCGCCGCCTTTATGTCCAAGCCAACGATGAAATTCGAACATAAGTTTTTGAAAAACTCATTGGTACTGCCACCTGGGGATCGAACGACCACCCAACAACTCGGCTATCGTGACATAATACTTTGTGTAAGCAATACAGTTAGTAGCAGCATAATAACTAGTCAGAAAATTATTAGTTATTAATTAATTTTTTTTTATTAAAAAAAAATATTAGTGTATAAAAAATTTAATTTATTTTATTTTTTAAAAGTAGTATTTTGTTTTAGTGCTTTTTATTTATAGTGGTTACATTATTATAACTTTGTGAGACATAAAAAATAAAAAAAATATATTCACCCAATTCCCAATACAGGGCTAGACAGACCTCTGTCTACCCCAGTATTGGGAGACAATAAAGTCCCTTCAACCCACCTTCCACCAAAGATATTTTCGGGACAACGTAACAGGTGGTGAGCCCGTCGCCGTCTTTATGTCCAAGCCAACGATGTAATATGTACATAGGTTTTAAAAAACCCATTGGTACGAGCCTGCCATCTGGGGATCGAACTCGGGTCTCTTGGCTCGAAATCCCGACCACCCAACCACTCGGCTATCGTGACTTTTTTGTGAGACATTATTACTCAAATAATTAAAAACAAAACACAACCAAAACTCATGTTATAATAATCGGTGTAGGTACCGACTAGGTCCTATTAGGACCGACTAGGACCTCCGATTGGTCCAAAACTAATTGGTAACTGCATCGATTATTGTAACGTGAGTAAAGCAGTTTTTAATTACTTGACTACTAGCCGCCCCACGCGGCTTCGCACGCGGTATAACACTTAACGCGGAATCCTAATTATTTTTCTAAAATAGTAAATTCAAAAAAAGTAACCTATGTTACTACTTATAACATCAGAAAATATTTTTGACAAAACATTTTTTTTATTTTTTCGTAATATTTTTTTTATAAAATGTACCCTGTGTTACTTCTAATACCTCCAAGAATATGTGTAAAAAGTATGATGATCGGTTGAGTAGTTTTCGCTTGAAAGCGTAACATACAAACTACATTCACATTTATATTATTAGTAGGGATACTGGTCACCAAAAATAAAATTTTAACTGTATTTTAAAAGAGCTTACTTTTGACTGGCTTAAGCTGACTTAAGCCAACGGGCTCACAGTTTGTCACGTTGGCCCAAAAATATCTTCGGTATAAGGTGGGACGAAACATCTTAAATGTCTAGACCTCTGTCTACCGCTGTATTGGAAATGGCGTAAAGATATATATTCATATATATAGCTTACTTCTGTAAGCTTCTCTAATCTATTTTTAGAGCCTTGGGACGTCTTAGTGTAATGCTTTAAGGGTTAATGTAAGAATGTGTCTTTACGTAAAGGAATTTTGATTCCATTGTGTAAAGAACTGCTTTGTGTTACATGTTTTGAAGGTATCTGCATATCTTAGAATAAATAAATAAATAAATATCTTCACGCAATCCGAATACAGGGGTAGACAGAGGTCTAGTCTAGGCAATTAAGTCCCTTTGACCCACCTTGCATAGAAGATATTTTGGGATAATGTGACAGGTGGTGAGCCCGTCGCCGTCTCAATGTACAAGCGAACGATATAATTCGTACATAAGTTTTTAAAAAACCCTTTGGTATGAGCCTGCCACCTGGGGATCGAACTCGAGTCTCTTGACTCGAAATTCCAACCACCCAACCACTCGGCTATCGTAAGGACTTAAGGATATGTGTGTTTGTTTATTAATGAGTGAATTAAATTGTTGGCTTGGACATAAAAGACGGCGACGGGCTCACCGCCTGTTACGTTGTCTCGAAAATATCTTCGGTGGAAGGTGCATCGAAGAGACTTAATTGTCTAGACTAGGAATTGAGTGAAAATATTTATGTTTTTTTTATTTATTTAGTAGTAGTTTATATAGTTAGCCATAGTTTTCTGTGAACTGTTCACGTTTTTTTTTACAGATTTAGACTTCCAAGAAAGCGATCACATTACTGTTTCTTTCACGTCAGAACAGTCTGCATGTGTCTGTTTAAAACATAGCAACACTTCATATCCCTTTACGTGCCGTATTGTTAAGTAAGTTGAACTATCTTTCAATGTAATGTAATGTTAGTCTATGCAACCCCTGCCAGCTCTTTCCAGGTCTGCAATTCTACACAGCTGCGCGTCCAAGGTCTCGCACACCAGCTCATCCACGTCGGTTGATAGGGACAACATCACATACATTGCTCCGATCCCAATGTAAGATGCTAAAGCACTTGGGGTATGGGAATCGGAAACAACCGAAGCACCACAAACACCCAGGCCGGGGGAAATGTAGAAAAAGTGGTTTTTTCTACATTGATCCGACCGGGAATCGAACCCGGGACCTCGAGATTGCGACACCTTGAAACCCGGTGTTTTACGCCGCTCGTCCACGGAGATCGTAAATGTTAGAGAAGGCATGAGAGATGAGACAAATGAGTTTATGGAAATAATGAAAGAAAGAGAATTAGACGAATTAGATGAAAGAAAGAGATTAGTGTGTTTGTAGGAGGCCATACAGAAAGGCAGCAGCACCGGAAAGGTCCCTGGTGATGCTCCTTCCAGTGGGTGGAGGTGTTGATGTCGATGTAACGACTGAATGTGAGATTGTGAACTCAATACTTCTCTATATTCGGTTTAAATTGGAATTGAGGAACTTATTCCTTTCGGCTGTCTATGCGCCGGTAGCTTCGTCACCCATGGGTGAGCTTCAGGAGTTTTTGGAGAATGTTAAAGAAGTTTTAGGCTTGGCAAGAGGAAACAAAATAATTATTGTATATGGTGATTTGAATTTTCGAGTGTTACCAAGCCATCCAGTGACCGCAAGCTTATTATACTGGCTGTATGCAATAAAATGGTTTTGATATCAAACTCTATGTATAACCTCAGGAATCCATATGTATACTAGAGAAAGTAAGATCGAGTGAAGTATGATCGACTTATTCCTGGTGAAATCTATGAGATTCTATAAAATAAATAAATAAATATCTTCAAACAATTCCTAATACAGGGGTAGACAGAGGTCTAGTCTAGACAATTAAGTCCCTTCGACCCACCTTCATCAGAAGATATTTTGGTATAATGTGACGGGCTCACCCCGTCGCCGTCTCAATGTCCAAGCCCACGATATAATTCGTACATAAGTTTTTAAAAAACCCATTGGTACGAGCCTGCCACCTGGAGATCGAACTCGGGTTTCTTGACTCGAAATTCCGACCACCCAACCACAGGGCTATCGTGACTTTACTTTTACTTTTTTGACTTTACTCCTTTTAATTTTTTATAAATTGGTATAATTTTAAAACAGATTAACAGATGATCGCTGCTACATCATAGATAAAAAATCCGCGCTATGGTTAATTACATGTTGCAATAAGAAAAATGAAAAACGCTTCCTATCACGGAGCTACGGCAGCAACGGATCAATTTGCGACATAAACATTCACGAGAATATTGTCAATATTCTAATGCAAAATGGCGTGGTATATCAAAGCGATGACTCGGGTTTTCATTATAAAAATGTCTGCAATTTCGGCACAAGTGACTTCTACAAGAGTACTATATTATCTATGTTCCAAATGTTCAGTGTCGTGTATAGAGGTGAGTGATTTTTGTGTACAAGAGCGAGTGAGAGAGATGGAGGGAGATATCTTTATTTCAATCATCAATACATTTCGGAATCAAAGAATTGTACAAGACATTCATTCATTTCAGTATTTCGCCAACGGTATTTATATATAAAAGCGAAAGGTTACTTTTTCATGCACTAACTAATTCTCTATAACTATATTCTTTAAAATCTCTATAACTGGAAACGGAGATGTATTAGGTAGGATTGTATTGGGTAGGAAGCATCAGACTTTGAGAATTAGGGGCGCGGAAAACTTCGCATAAATAATATGCCGGCGTTGTAGGTTCTTCTTCCACCACTGATATCCAAAAAGGCTGCTGTTACACCGGGGAGCCACATGGTGTATAGTACACATTCGTACTCACTCAATTCACGGGTAATGTAATACTGGTAAATGGAATTATGGTAGTGATTCTGTCTACATAAGATAAAATTTAAACGCTAACAGCTGACGCTCCTTAATCCGAATGGTCCTGATGCATGATTTAAAGATGAAATGATCTAAACCATGATTAAAGCCGCTCCTAAATAAGAGACAACCCGGGGACGAGTGGGGTACACATTGGTTTTCAAGGTGTCTTCAGCTCTCATTTACGGACAGGTTAATCTATTTTCCTCTGGTCCGCGTGTTTGTGTTAGCTTCATTGTTTCTGATTCCAAAAGGCAAGTGCTTTAGCTAAGTCCTTACTTAAGGATCAGAGCAATGTATATGATATTGTCCCCCATTTCTATATTTATTACTTTTTTCTGATATATATAAAATAACATTAAATAGATAAAAAAGATAAAATTAAATAGACAGGACAGTCGTGTCGTTGAGTGATTTGATTTCAAATCTGGACAGTCAAGTCCTCCATTTGAAACATACCAGCACTGATACTGAAGTAAGGGCCAGATCACAACTTTTATGTCGTTGCGAAAATTCTTAGAATGTATATTAGTGGACTTCTAGAAGTATTTGAGCCATACAGAGCAATCTAATTTATTTAATAAATTCCATGATTGCTTGTAGGGGATACACAGAGTACTTCGGATCTAGAAATTATCTCACATTATGGAGATGAGGTGGTGATGAAATGTCCGGGTCTGAGTTGCGCTATGTCGCACGGTGATGTTCTATTTCTTGGATTCGATGACGGAAGGGTATGTATTTAGATAGATATAGAAGGTAAAGTATAATGTAAACCTTTGCTCTTACCACCTTTGTGGTGGTTACCCTCCCAAAGGTGGTAAGAGCAAAGGTTTACATTAAAGGGAAACAACTGAACGGTTAACCTACCTTACCTTCCAGTCGTATAATATAACTTTATATTTTAATAATTTTCAGATTATTATATATATGTCGAATAAAATGATTAATGGCCCTGATGATAAAAGTACGCGCTTCCAGTTTAATATACGAGATATTGCTGAAAACGAATCAGTTGAAGAGCACACCATTAAGTGGATAGACGTGCACGAAGCGAAAGGTTGCCATTATTTATTTATTGTAACACGTTCAGCAATATTGAAGGCTGTATTGACTTATAAAGAAAATATAACAGAGAACAACGAGAAAACAAAATATTGCTTGAAGTTTTTTTTTATTTTCATGCTTTCCCAATTTTTCGTCCTTTCAACCTAAATTACACCAAACTTTATTTTGGGGCAATATAACAGGTGACTTTTATATTGCCCCAAATTTGAACAATAAGACGGTGACACGAGCCTATCACCGTCTTATTGTTCAAGCCAAGTCGTAGTAGAAAAAAAAATACGAATTCGTAGAAGTTTAAAAAAAATCTCATTACTCGATCTCGAGTCTAATCCCGAGCACCCAACCGCTCGGCAGTCGTAGCTCTAATAGTTTTTTAATGAAGCTTATACAGTTTTCCTGATTGCAATACTGTAGAAAAAAATCTACACAAATCTGTTTTTCTATGGCATACCCTACTTTTAACGAGTAGACGATAGAAAACAAAAACATTTTGCAGTTAAAAACATATATGGGATTTGATGTAAGTTTTTGTTTTTATGCCTAGAGAACTAGTTTCTAGAGTTGAGATTATTATTTAGTTGTATAATGATCATCTAGTTTCTGATTTCAATGAATACGTCGAGCAAAATAAATAACAAAAATGTGTAATAAAATATAAATATCTTCACGCAATTTCCAAAACAGGGATAGACAGAGGTCTAGTCTAGACAATTAAGTCTCTTCTACCCACCTTTCACCAAAGATATTTTCGGGACAATGTGACAACACAATGTCCAAGCCAACGATATAATTAGTACATAAGTTTTTGCAAAAACTCATTTGTACGTGCCATTCCGAATCCGAATTCCGATCACCCAACCACTCGGCTAACGTGACTTTTTTATGACAAAAATGTGTAGAGACAGTTTAGTACATATTTTTCTCTAATAATATTGTGCAGATGAGAACTAGCTTTAGGACTTTTTTTATTCTAATGCCAGGATTTCTCTGCATGTTTTATCATTACTACCTGAAAATGTAATAAATAATGTATCTCTCCACGCATAAATCTTGCTCAAAAAAATTGTTTTCAATTCGTTGCATATAACACATTACAGACACTTTCATTACTTCACTATGAAAACATTAGACTTTGTTACCGTAAGTAATTTGAACTATTAGTATAACTACTATTAACAACAACAATAAAAGATTGGAATAATTTCTTACCGTACACGGTGAAACAAATATTTAAGCATAGAATAAGTTACTATATCTAGAGGAAGTTCTGCACGACCACAGAACATATATACTCTCTACCGAGAGTACACGAGCGGGGATGCCAGACTTAAGTCGCCTTTTATTATTCTATTTTTCATTTGCACGCGTTATAATAAATGTGCGTTCTTGACAGGAATAGAGAAATATATTGTTATTTATGTGTAGAGCAAAACACGCTGTGACTGTTTTTTGGCGGGAAATTTTGATGTTGACGACACTGATTTTGTAATTGTCAGTGTCAGAATGTCAAGTCACACTCAAACGTCATAAATATCATAATAACCTCTATTATTTATTATTGTTTACACCTATTTAAATACTCTAATTACGAATAAAAACAACATAATAATCGCGCAAGATGAGTTGCTCCGACATTAAGGAAGTACTATTAACGTTTTTAATCTATTAAAGCGTCGTTTCGCCGGGTGGATATTGTGATGTTATTAGATTTATGAGTGTCAACAAAACTTTGAAATGTTACCCGTTCTAATGTATAACATGGAAGGATCGTCAAATTTGAACAACAGTTCAAATAACTTCTGCAGTATTTACGACGAGAATATTTTAAATAGTGTTCGCAATCGGAAAAGGGTTTCCGAGCAGCCAAATCCCTGTCCAGTGTGTAGTTGTACCATTCGTCAGGGAGAGCTCGAGTCGCACCTCGCTTTAGAAGTAGAAAGACTGCAGAAATTGTCAAGTGGTGGTTGTAAAAGGAAGCTGAGTGCTCACAGCCCTTCTTCTAGTACAAATTTAGCAATACCTGGATCTAGTACCAGTGTAGATTCTCAAAGCGCTGAAGAAGTAGATGTATCAGGGTGTCTGGGGAGCGATGTGTACCAAGTTAGTATTTTAACTTTCAAAATGCCATTATTATACGCCTTTATTTTGTTATTTATTTGGAAAAATAACATATTTAATTTGTATTTGTAAGAATAAATATTATATAAGAAGTTGATTAACATACTATATACTTCCTTTTGAATACATTATATTTCACCACTTGGGGAAAAAAGAATCTTGCATAAGTATTAAAATTCATTGATGAAACACTTGTACCCAATTCACATATTTTTGTATTTATAAACAGACTGGTTTTGCCTTATGGCATCATCTGGGTATTCCCTTTTATTGTGTACAAGTGTTTTAACAATAAATTTCAATGCAGTGCAATTTCATCCAGTTACCATAACCAAAAGTATAAATTATATCTTACACAAATGTTGAGTGACATGTTAGTAACTATGTTTACTAATTAAACATAGTTTACTAAAATATAAATTGATGTATGTAAATAATAATACTCTCTACTTTATAATATACTAGCTGCCACAGAGGTTTTGCCAACAGCTTAAATATTACTTTTCTGAAATAAAAATAGCCTTATTTACTCCTTATAACATCAGCTATCATTTAACAGATAGGCAAAAATATTAGAAATTAAATTTTTATTTGAATACTGTGTATACTTTCATATACATTTAATGAAAAGATTTTAATTTTGAATTAAAAGTAGACATTTCAATTTTATTTATATGCATAGCTTTCTTTTTTTTCAATTCATTTGATATTTGTTATTTATTTTATTATAAATGTATTTTGAACTATGCATGTAATACATATGTATATTACATGCAATTGATGGCACAATATGTAGTGTAAAACCCTGTCAGGTTTGCTTAATAAAACATGCAAACACATAATATGAAAAAGAAATTGAAATTTATTCAATGCGTGCAAGTAGACCATTACAGGGTGAAACTTTAATAATGAGTAGACCTCCATATTTACTATACTCTAACCACATTTTAGGAGTATAGAGTGTATAGACCATAGAATTGAGTGAAATAAACTACCATGGTTTATTTCAGTCAATTCTATGGTCTGACTTTGTCACAAAGACTCAAGAGATAAAATCACTTTTACTATCATCCATTTTTCCAATATGTGGACCTATCACTGAAGCCTATGTGGGATAAAGTGACAGGTGGTGAGCCTATCTCTGTCTTTCTGTTCAATCCAACAAGAGAATATACATACATAGATTAAATAGATAAATATTTATGTATATATATATATATATATATATAAATACACTTGTTTGCCCTTAATGTAACTTCAACCTTAGAGGTTACCTTAGAATATCTTTCTATATAATATTTTAATTAAATTTTATTTACTATTTGTGTAATATTTATTATTAAAATATTTAATAATGCTGTATTGAGTAATATTTAAAGTATTTATTAAATAGTCAATAACATTTTATTAATTAATTTGGAAGTTACCTAGTTGCCGGATTATAGTTAACCTTTTTGTATATCCCGGTATCACTAACTAGATGTGTAATAGATAATCCAAAATTTTATTGAAATTATATTAAATCAGAATTATTAATTTAGTTATTCAGTTTTTATTTCTATGTTATTACTATCTATAATATAGACATAAATATAAATAAATATCTTCACGCAATTCCCAATACAGGGGTAGACAGAGGTCAAGACTAGACACTTAAGTCCCTTTGACCCACCTTCCACCGAAGATATTTTCGGGACAACGTGACAGGTGGTGAACCCGTCGCCGCCTTTATGTCCAAGCCAACGATGTAATTCGTACATAGGTTTTTAGAAAAACCCATTGGTACGAGCCCGCCACCTGGGGATCGAACTCGGGTCTCATGACTCCAAATTCCGACCACCCAACCACTCGGCTATCATGACTATAGACATGGCAATCTATTTTGGCAAAAGCTCTACTAAACATGCTCATACCAGTGAATGTTCTGAGTTCACAAAAAGGTTGAAAAGAAATTACAGTTGGAAATAATGTTTTACTATAATGTTAGAACATAATTGATTTATATTATGGCCAAGTGTTATCAAATTAATTCAAATCAGGGATCTAGAGTACAATCCCCCGATGTGTAACAGGAGGAAGGCTCCAAATAATAACTTTTGAACCCTTTATTTTGTCTTAATACTTTCCAAACTTAGAGATAGCTAGAGCTCTGGAAAATTTAGTCCTTTCGACCCACATTTCGCCAGACCTTTTTTTAGGGGATCCTGTACCAACAATATAAATAGTAGATAAGTTACCTCCTGTTTGGGACTCCTATTGTGACTCTAGAAAGAACTGAAAATTGTTTAAGCTTCTATCTACTTCAGTTTCACAAATGTGATTTATAACTGCAAATAATAACTGCAAAAAAATTAAGCAAATCAATTAGGACCATGAGCCTAAAATTTTTATATCCTTAAGCATTTTCCCATAACAGGGGTAGAAAGTGGTCTAAAAAACTAAGACTCTTGACTTACCTTTCACCGAAGCTTTTGAGATTATCGTTAAATTAAAAAAAATTTCTTCATGCCTTTCCCAATATTGGGGTCGACGGAGTAATAGACAAGTCCTTTTGACCCACCTTTCACCGAAGACATTGTGAAAGAGCCTGCCGCCATCTTTATGTCCAAAACAATGATATAAATCTAAAATAAGTTTTGAAATAAATTTGTTGGTATGAGCCAGCTGCGGATCAAACTCAGATCTCTTGACTCAAATTCCGATCACCCAGCCACTCGACTGTCATGACTTTGTCTGTTCTTTATGGGATTATTATTATTCTTCTTCAAGTGCCTCTTCAATCCTGAAGGTTGGCCGTCAGCTTCTTGTACTCTGTCTTATCAACCGCGAGTCGGAACAGTTCTTCGACTGAAGTAATGCCGGTCCACTCCCTGATGTTTCGCTGCCACGATTTTCTTTTGCGTCCAGCGCGCCTCTTCCCCTCTATCTTGCCCATCATAATTAATTGTAGTAGTGAGTATCTATCGTGTCGGAGCACGTGACCAAGATAATCCATTTTACGTTTTTTGATGGTCTGCAATAGTTTTCGGGGCGTTTGAACGCGCTGGAGGACGGTTTCATTCCTGACTTTTTGGGTCCAGCTTATGCGCAGCATACGACGATAGCACCACATTTCTAATGCCTGCAGGCGTCGTGTAGTCAGGGATTATTATAACATTTTATAAATCCTTTAAATATAAAGGTGTTTATGCTATGTGCCACGATAGCCGAGTGGTTGGGTGGTCGGAATTTAGAGTCAAGAGACCTGATTCGATCCGCAGGTGGCAGGTTCGTACCAATGGGTTTTTCAAAAACTTATGTACGAATTACATCGTTGGCTTGGACATAAAGAGGGCGACGGGCTCACCACCTGTCACGTAAATATCTTCGGTGGAAGGTGGGTCGAAGGGACTTAATTGTCTAGACTAGACCTCTGTCTACTCCTGTATTGGGAATCGCGTGAAGATATTTATTATTTATTTATTTATGCTATGTGCCAGAGGATACACGGAAACCGTTTGCGGCGTCTCCGCGCGAGGAGGAGGCTCACCCCTCCCCCACAGACGGGGGAGTGTCCCGTCTGCAACGCCTCCCTGCCGGTCTCCAGGCTGCAGCGGCACGCGTTGAGGTGTCTGAAGAGGACAGGAGCGGAGATGGACGACGACGTACCTGACACCAGCTCAGAAGAGGGCAGCATTGATGTGGAGGTTTGTTACCGCCCCGTGTATTTATATATAAACATGTATAATTTTTATATATTATATATATTATTTATAAAAAAAAACCCATTGGTCTGCCACCTGCCGATCGAATCGTATCGTGGCACAAAGCAGAAACACCTTTATATTTAAAGGATTTTTTTTTAAGAGAATGTATGAAGGGAATAATGAAAGTGGACGAAGTGAAACAAGTATGTAAGGATCGTAGCAAGTGGAAAGAAGTGGTCTCTGCCTACCCCTACGGGAAAGAGGCGTGATTATATGTATGTATGTATATTTTTTCTTTTCTAATTATATTCACGCAAATCCCAATACAGAGGTAGACAGAGGTCTAGTCTAGACAATTAAGTCCTTTAGACCCACCTTCCACTGAAGATATTTTCGGGACAACGTAACAGGTGGTGAGCACGTTGCCGTCTTTATGTCCAAGCCAACGATAAAATTCGTACGTAAGTTTTTTCCATTGGTACGAGCCTGTAACCTGGTGATCGAACTCTGGTCTCTGGACTCTCTGGTTCCGACCACCCAAACCACTCGGCTATAGTGACTATTACATATTATTAATAAATGTAGTATAATTATTAAACATAATATATTTATATTAAAATAAAATATGAATAAATAACAATACATACAGATAGGGATAATCACGCCATTCCCAATAGAGGGGTAGACAGAGGTTTAGACAACTGAGTCCTTTCAACCCACCTTTCACTGAAGAGATTATATGGGACAACGTGAATGGTGGTGTGCGCCTCACCAAAAAAATCCATTGGTACTAGCCTGTCACCTCGGGATCGAACTCGGATTTCATGAATCGAATTCCGATCACCCAAACAATCGGCTATCGACAATTCACATACAATTGTTGATCACCTCCATGAAGGAGTGCCGTACGCATCGGTTTTCATCTTGTCGCCATCTCAGAGGTCCTGGGTTCGTTTCCCGGTCAGATGAATATAGAAGAAACTTTCTCTACATATTCTCGGGTCTGGGTGTTGTGGTGCCTTCATTGTTTCCGATTGCATACTGCAAGATTAAGCGCTTTCTTTGGGACCAGATCAATGTATGTGGTGTTGGTTCGCACCGATGAGTTGGACAATGAAAACGGCGACAGGTCCACCGCATGTCACGTCACATCACGTCGTTCCAAAATCAGCTCCGGTGTAAAGCGGATCGAGAGAACTAATTTGTCTGGACATCTGACGCCGTCTGCATTGGGAGAGCGTGAGCGAATCCCCATGGGAGATTAGCGTTGACAAACGTGGCGCGTTGTAGAACGACGAGCCCGCCGGCGGTGGGTTCGGCGCGGAGTACCAGTGGTGCGGCGAGTGGCGAGTGCGCGCGGCCGCGCTTCAGGCTGCCGAGGGGCGCGCCGCCACCAGCGTACGCAGGGTCTCCAATGACCAGGCGCTGGTAAGGACCCATGCGCACATACATACCTATTAATTAATATCTAAATATCTTAATAAATAAATTATTATCTTAAAATTAATATCTTCACGCAATAATAAATTAATATCTTAACGCAATAAATAATATAAATCTTATAAATAAATTAATATCTTCACGCAATTCCCAATACAAAGTCACGATAGCCGAGTGGTTGGGTGGTCGGAATTTCGAGTCAAGAGACCCGAGTTCGATCCCCAGGTGACGGGCTCGTATCAATGGGGTTTTCTTAAACCTATGTACGAATCACATCGTTGGCTCGGACATAAAGACGGCGACGGGTTCACCACCTGTCCCGTTGTCCCGAAAATATGTATTGTATAAATATGTATGTATTGGGGATGGTCGGAAGATATTTTTTTTATTAACAATTGTTATATACCCTATTTTTTGTTTGTTTATTGATTTTCTTTTGTCGTTTTTTTTTTTTTATTTTATTCTTATTCGTACTAATTCCTCTCTCTCTCCCTGCAATCATTTTTGATGTTTCTAATGTTTTTTTTTTATTCTGATGACATCACAGAATATATCAATACATTCAATAATGCTGTATATTAAGATGACTTCATCAGCAACACGCCACACTCGTATATTTTTCCTCGGGGGAGAACGCATTCTCTTCGATTAATCAGTTCTATTTCACCTCTTACAAGATAGTTGCAAGAAGCGAATATTTAAACACTATTAACGCAGTGAGCTCACCAAGCCCACTTGCTGCTATCTCCGAAATACTTTTCCTGCAAATTAAAGACGTGCAGAGTTATAGAAGGTCCGTTATCTGTTCTAGGTCGTGGATGGTGATGAAGATGCGGAACTCTATGGCCCACCGCAGTATTCACCGTCCAGAATTGCCCCCGACGTAAATATTTATTAAATAATTATGTATAATTTTTTAAAGGTAAAAAATTCCATTACCAATACTCTGGAGTACACTGAGGTCGAGACAATCAAGTTCTTTCGACCCTCCTTTCACCAAAGTCATTTTTTTTGGACAATGTGACAGATGGTGAGCCCGTCGCCGTTTTTATATCCAAGCCGTCGTTATAAATCGTACATGAGTTTAGAAAAAACTCATTGGTACGACGAGCTTACCATCCGAGGATCGAACTTGGGACTCGATGATCAAAACCAGACGACAGAAAATCGTGTCAGTCCAAAGTGAACATTAAAGTACCAGGGCATCATAACTAGAAGGAGGTATAAAGTATCTGCTTTGTTGTTTAGAGATAGACATGGGTAAGATTGTGGTACTGACCTATATTTACTGTTGCTAGGCAGAGGAATAGACTTCTGTAGGTTAGACCTGTAAGTAGGGGTAGACCAGTGGCTATCCGAAGTGAATATCAAAGTACCAGGGCATCATAACTAGAAGGAGATATAAAGTATCTGCTTTATTGTTTAGAGATAGACATGGGTAAGATTGTGGTACTGACCTATATATACTATTGCTAGGAAGAGGAATAGACTTCTGTAGGTTAGACCTGTAAGTAGGGGTAGACCAGTGTCTATCCGAAGTGAATATCAAAGTACCAGGGCATCATAACTAGAAGGAGATATAAAGTATCTGCTTTGTTGTTTAGAGATAGACATGGGTAAGATTGTGGTACTGACCTATATACTATTGCTAGGAAGAGGAATAGACTTCTGTAGGTTAGACCTGTAAGTAGGGGTGGACCAGTGTCTATCCAAAGTGAATATCAAAGTACCAGGGCATCATAACTAGAAGGAGATATAAAGTATCTGCTTTGTTGTTTAGTGATAGGCATGGGTAAGATTGTAGTACTGACCTATATTTACTGTTGCTAGGCAGAGGAATAGACTTCTGTAGGTTAGACCTGTAAGTAGGGGTAGACCAGTGTCTATCCGAAGTGAATATCAAAGTACCAGGGCATCATAACTAGAAGGAGATATAAAGTATCTGCTTTGTTGTTTAGTGATAGGCATGGGTAAGATTGTAGTACTGACCTATATTTACTGTTGCTAGGCAGAGGAATAGACTTCTGTAGGTTAGACCTGTAAGTAGGGGTAGACCTGTGTCTATCCGAAGTGAATATCAAAGTACTAGGGCATCATGATTAGACGGAGATATAGTGTCTGCACTGCTGTTTAGTGACTGACATGGGTAAGAGTGTGATACTGAGACACAGGCGACTCCTAAACTGAGGAGCGTCTACCTGGGTTCTTATTATTTGATCACCAACATAGTTAACACTTATACAATCGTAAAAAAAGACATTATACAGTTATGTAATACCATTGAAATTAAATGTTACTATACTTATAGGTGATGACGGCGTGCAAAAAAGTAGTCGCGTAAGAAATGAAACTTAAATCTAGAAATAATTATTTCGAAAATACTAGGTAAATATTGAAGTACTAGGGCGTCATAACCAGAAGGAGATATAAAGTATCTGCAGTGCTGTTGGTAACTTAACCTAACCTAAGTAACAGTGGTAGAGCCACGCATCAGCTTTTGTTGTTGCATGAATGGGCCGGCTCGCCCGGGGAAGTACCACGCCCTCACAGAATACCGGCGTGAAGCAGAAGTCTAACAAACTTCTGCGTTTCGTCTGGTGAGTGCAGGTAACCGGAGGCCCACACACCCCCTTCCCCAAAATTCTGTTGGGGGGGGGGGGGAGCATCTGCTATGCCTCTGGTAATGCAGGTGTTCATGGGCGGCGGTAATCGCTTACCATCACGTGAGCCACCTGCTCGTTTGCCTCTCTTTTCATTAAAAAAAAAAAGTAGTCTTCCACCTTTGTCTGTCCAAAGTGGACATAAAAGTACTAGGTATAACTTGAAAGAGATGTAAAGTGTTTGCACTGCTGTTTAGTTACAGAAATCAATAAGAGTGTGTAGTATTGACCCTCACAGGTCTCCTAGACAGAGGTGTCTACCAGCTCTGTCTGTCTGTAGTAATCATTAAAGTACTAGGGCGTAATAACTAGAAGGTGATATATAACAAGCATTTATTTATATTTATTTATATAATCTCCAGGCGGACATTCCTGCGTCCGAGGATGCTGAAGTAGCGGAACAGCCCAACGAGGATGCTCCAAGGCAGGAGGTGGAGCCTGCGAAGACGTATCCGCCGTCCAAATCTAATGGCCTAGTAGAAGCGAGCGCGGAGGTATGCAATATTGTTTCATTTTATAAAAAATACGAATATCTTCACGCCGTTCCATATATAGGTGTAGGCCTCTGCCTAAAAAAAAATAATCCACACAAGTCACCAGTAGAGTCAGAGGTCTAGACAATTAACCTTTTCAAGCCACCTTCTGCCCAAGATATTCCGATAACATAACCACAATGGTGACTTATGTGGATTATTTTTTTTTAATATCTTCATGCCATTCCCACAACAATGACAACGTAAAAAAAGCGTCTGGGAATTGAACCTATGACTTCGAAGCTGGCGACACCATGAAGATCGGTGTATACGTCACTCGTCCATGGAGGTGGGTAATTGAAGTGAAACTTCTTAAGAATCGTGATTGGAAACCGGATGCAACGGAAAAAGTGACAGGTAAGAGACAAAAATACATTTCTGTCTCATTCTTTTACTGCGTCATCGTACACAAATGTGTACGATGACGCAGAAAAAGAATGAGACAGAAATATACATATTATTTTATAAATAAACTTTGTAATTATTCTACTCTTGTTATAATTTAAGTTAAATTA